>JAOOQA010000021.1:1235370-1321868 GCA_025617555.3 Puccinia polysora | reverse complement strand
TCCAGAAATCAATTTCCAAACAATTTCTCAATTGATTCATGATTCATTGAGAGATTGATAGCAGATCAATTGGAAATGGATTGTAAATTGAATGTTTTGGTATGTCTTTGAAATAATCTCCCTTCTTTTTCCCTGCCAGGCACCTTCTGCATTTGGGGTGAAAATCAAGAAGGTATTCAATTTGTTGTATAACATTTTTAGGGAAGTGGCAGTTTTACAACCCAAAATTTTGCACACAATGGGATTTGAACCCATGAACTCAACATTTATGTGGGATGATTTAACCACTAAGCAAAGTGGGGCATTTCCAGATGGTCCAATGTGCCTTTCCAAACACTGAGCCTCATTATTCAATCACCCATTTCTCACATTCATCATCCCAGCTCACAATCTGCTGATCACACACTTGAATCAATACCCCATGGCGATTGATTGCTTGATTTATTTAAAATCAATAAAGCAATCTCACATTGATTGATTTTTAAATTGATTGGAAATAAATTGCTCAATTGATTGGCAATAAATTGCTCAATTGATTGTTAATCAATTGATCAATTGATGTGCAATTGATTGCTTGATTTATTGGCAATTTATTTTTTGATCAATTGGAAATCAATTTCTCAAATGAGTGGCAATTGATTTCTCAATCAATTGGAAATTGATTGCTCAATTGATTGGCACTTGATTGCTCAATTGATTGGCAATTGATTGCTCAATTGATTGGCAATCTATTGATCAATCAATTGTAAATCAATTGGCAATAAATTACTTGATTGATTGGAAATTGTTTGCTCAATCAATTTTAAATCAATTGCTTGATTGATTAACAATAAATACCTTGATTTTATTGGAATTTATTTATCAGTTAATTGATCAAACAATTGGCAATCAATTTCCCAATTGATTTGCAACTGATTGAGTGATTTTTTCAGCCTCCTGGATTCCAATACCCTTGCTATTCTTGAGCTACCAGAGTTGATGGAATAAATAATAAATATATATTATTCAATAAATGCAGAAAAAATCCATAAAATATTTGGATAAAGTTATTTCAAGGTTGATTAGTTTAGTTATGATTGAATATTATTAATCAATATTAATAAATTGATTATTAAATAAATTGATAGAGGGGCCACAATGATATTTGGGATCTTTAACACCTCTCTTCAGGTAATTAACTTTTGAAACAGGTAGACATGGTTAATTTGGAACCTTTAATTTATATTCTCAAAGGAGATATTGCACAAAGATAATATATATATATAATATATGTTTCAGCTTGCTACTATTGCAGAGCAAGCTGCAAAAGTAACAAAAATAACATAAAAATAATACTAATACAATTGACCTAAGAAGAAGTAGGGAAACCATAACTACTATTACAGGAATGGATTATTGACCCAAAATTAGGTAGGTTCATTCACTGACCCCACCCTTGAAATCCAACTCCTTATATTTTTAAATAATTAAGGAAAGAAAAACCAAAATACCACGGCACCACTATTGAGCTTTTTGGCCAATTAAATATTTCACACGTATTGCCACGCATAGGTTTCACACCTAAAATTCAGTCAGAATTTAGGTGTTGTGTATATTTTAGGAGTTACCAATCAAAATATGTTTTGTCACAATTCCCGCATGCAGCCGCGGCAGCCAATGCACCCGCGCGCGGCTGAGATACAGCCCTGTCACTCCGTCAAGGTTGTGTACGCAGCCCTGGGCCTTTGAAAAGTACACAGCCGCGGGACTACGGGTTGACAGAGTGAAAGGCGGCCTGAGAGGCTCAGGTACTGCATAAACATGCTACAACCCACACGGGAACATTCTACATATGTAATAAATGTTCCCTTGGATAATAGATAGTCTAAAAGTACATAATATTATATAAAAATACTTAAATAACCCTCATACTTATTTCTTATTAAATATAATTCAAAGTACCAAGAATGTCAAAAATAAGACAATGAAAACTTCTAAAAATATATTAAAAAACTTTAATATACTTTAATGAGAATTTCTAGACATCAATATCTTCAAGAAATACTAAAAAAACTAATAGTGTTAAGATATTACATGAATTCCCATGACTTATATTTTTAAGTAATTATTTTAGTAAATTGAGTGAAAATCGAAAATAAGGAATAAAATAAATATCATGACTTTACTCCAGTTATTTAATACATAATGAGAACTCACCTGAAATCACGATTTCCTTAGAAATTTCTATTAAAATAATTATTAACTTACTGGGAACATTTACTAAGGATAATTAATTAAATGATACATAAATAGGACAGATTAGTGTTATTCACCTGTCGTAATATAAATTATCAAGTAGAATAATTCGCATACCCTGAGGAGTTAGATTCTATCCGTGCTACAGCACCAAAAAACACGTCACAGGCTACCACTGGTTACCCTGCTAGCCTCAGTTTCCGTCCCTTTGAGCCCCTGTACCCCTCAGAAGGACAATATTGGGACCCCAAAAGCTATAAATAAAGAGCTCTTCAGAGGATATTGATACCCAGAGACCCAGTTATATTTAAATCCAGACACTTTGCCAAGGTAATAAAATACTTATAAGAGATAAGTAAGTGATTTATGGCTTTAGTCTGATTAATAATATCTGTCCTCAACCCTCTTTTATCAATTTAAACTGGTGAACAACCTTATAACCCCATTATACAGGTTTAACCCATGAGTTCACATCCCAAACAGATACCCTAAGGATTTAATAAAATACCAGTGATTCTTATTATCCTTTTTCTATCGTGGCAGCTTGTTTACAAAGCCCTGACACTCCACTGTGTATTTTGTGTACATATTATCTTTGTCAAAACATCCTTTAAACTTAAGGCCCCAAAGTAACCAGGCCTATGTGTTTTCATACCAAATTTCCTGAAGAGAGGTGTTAAAGATCCCCAATATAATTATGGCCCCTCTATAAAAATATTTAATAATCAATTTATTCATATTGATTTATAACAATAAACAATAACCAAACCAAATAACCTTGCAATAAGCTTAATCCAAACATTTTATGGATTTTTTCTGCATATATTAAATAATATATTGATTATTTATTATATCACCTCTGGTAGCTAAAGGATAGCAAGAGTCTTGGAATCCAGGAGGCTGACAATTGGGGGTCTGGCAGGGAAATATTACATTTTATTATATTTAATACCTTGGACCAGACATTCCATGTAAAAGTAAACCAAATATAAATTTATCTGACTTTATAACTGTGATTTATCATTAAATTCTATTGCAGTGTATTTAAAAACCAATGCAGAATTCATTATCTATTATTTAAATCTTTTAAAGATCAGAAAAGAAGAATATATTAAAAATTATAAAACTACTGGTTGGATAGCTTTAACTCAAGCTGAGTAACTTACTATCTCTTCTGCACGTAAACACTTAGATAAACTCCTTGAACAAGAAGATCTTGAGAGGCGTATCAACTTTCAGGCCCCATTTAGGAAACATAAAGCTTGGAATAAATATCTTATAAATTAATTTTTGAAATTTAAAAGTAAGTATACAACTTGTATTACCAAATTCTTTTTTTAAAATAATATTAATATATTTTATTGACCAATCAAACAACCTTTTTGACATCATTGAAACCTCCTGTACCAGAAACCACCGCCGCTGAAATTGATTTATTGAATCAAGAAGTGCCAGATATTTCTGGACGCCCTCAAAATCTTGATTGGGCAGGTGAAGACCTCATTAGAACACACCAAGACCCCATAGGATTACCTACTAAGGATCAATTTAATCCCAATAAAGTCTTGGTACCTTTGAAAATCAACTTAAGTGAGTTTTGAATAAAACTTATTTTTATGGATTTTTTTCTGTAAAATACTTATAAACATTTTATTCAAATATGAATAGATGTAACACAAGAGCCTCAGGGAGAATTCCCTCCTATTGATCTTTGCTAGGAGCTCTCAGTAACCGTGAGACCACCAATAAGGACAACCATGAAGGGAATGGAACCCATGAATCAAATGTTGATGGACAAGGAAAAGCACCAAGTACTTCTTCCCTCTCCCAACCTAGAGGCATAGAAGGTAGTAGAATCAAACCAACCTCCATTACAAGAAGATTCCCTGCAACCACCCCAGCAGAATCTGGCCAAGGAAGCCAGGATCAAAGACTTGAGAATTTGAAATATTGGGAATAATTCAAAGAAGCCCAAGCCAAGGAGGACATGGTATCTATGAAAAAGATAATCTCCCAGGAAAAAGATACCCAGATAGCTCTTCAGAAAATGATTCCAAGGAAAGAGGTAGAATCCTACATAGAAAAATGGAATCCTTGGGATCAATAAGCCAAACTGAAATGCAAAGGATCAGGAAAGAAGAGATCCTCTTCCCATCCAAAGCCAAATGGAAAAAAGATTGGGAACAGATAATATCCCTAGCTCAAAAATAAAAAGGTTTTAAAAAATTAGCCTCTGATTCTGAGCCCATAAAAACCTCTGATGTAATTACTTCCTTTTCTAATGATATGCATCATAATTTCAAGATTTTTTGTGAAAATTTGGACGGTGTTTACACCCAAATGGATCAATTAACCTCAGTAGTAGCCAAATTGATTAATAACCAAACAAAGACAGTAGGAATGGAAGAGATCAAAGAACACACAGAACATTTATTGGAGACAATTAATCAAGTTAGGATCAGACAGACTCAAAGAATTGAGAATATGTTATCAGGAATCCAAAAAGATTTTAATATGTCTTTCCAACCCTTAAAAGAAGAATTGGTAACCACTACTAACAACTATATTCTATCCCTCAATGAAAAACTGGATCTGCTTAAAAATAAAGTGGACCTGCAACTTAATCTGATCAAGAATGATCTAAGAGACTTAAAAGTCTGTCTGAACAACCCCTTGGGGATTACCACAGAGGAACCAAAACCTCCCAGACAAACCACCCCTCCTTATGCACCGCCCTTACTAGGAATGCACAAGAGTGACACCTTCAGGCCTAGTCCTACCCCTGAGATGGAGCAAGCCCTCAAACTGTTACCCCATATTTCTGAATGGCACAAGTTCTCCCATGAAGGAGAATACAATCACATATATTTTATTGAATTTATTGACTACGCTATAAACTCTTGTGACTTACCTGAAGTTATAGCTGTAGTCAGGCTTCCCAGAATATTTGAATTAGTAGCCTTGGACTGTGTTATCAGTAGAAGAGAAGAAGTAGGATCCTTACCATGGAACTCTTGGAAACTTCTGATTAAAGAACTATTTGGTTCTAGAATGTGGAAAAGAAAAATGATGAAAAATTTCAAAAATTCCCCATTTGACCCCTCAGAGGACAAGCCTCACAAATGTTGCTTGGAACAGAAGAAAAAATTAGACTGCTTCTATCCAGATTCTGATAAAGAGGAAGTAAATGAAAGACTCCTCAACCTGTGTTCTGGAAATCTTAAACATAGTGTAAGATGTAGGATGAGTATGGATGCTGACTTGCCAACTCTAATCAATGTTCTAGAAGAAGTAATAGACATGAATGGGTTAGACAATAAAGCACCTTCTCAATTCAAAGAGAACTACGAAATTAACAAAAACAGAGAACAAACTCCCCTGATGAATACCTCTGATAATGAGAAACCTAATGAGAATAGGGATAATGAGAGGATGACTAGGACTTGTTGGGATTTTAACAAGACAGGGCATATGAGACAAGACTGCCCATTACCAAAAACAAAGATAGCAGTCTTGGAAGGAGAGCAGGAGTTTGAAGGGTATCAGAACTATGAAGATATAGCAAATACTGTAGGCTCTCTTTCTGAATGTGAATTGATCCTGACCAACTCCGTTAATGTTATAGAAGGAGCTATAGGCACTTCTGTAGAAATAAATAAAATCCATGGGGATTCTAGTTTTCCCCAACAATGGCATCCTACCATAATTCCTAGACATATTACGGATGTTAAAAAATTAACAGTTAAAACTATGAGTGGGAAAAGTTATACCACTGGTCAAACTTGTTATGCAACAGGATTTTATAAAGACAGACCTATAAGGTTATTAATGGATAGTGGAGCTTTCTGCTCATGTTTCTGTGCTTGATTCTTAAACAAATGCAATCCCAATTGGAAACAACACCTTCTTCCCGTCCCAAAAGCCAAGTTTAGCTCCTGCAACTCTACCATGAATGCTATTGGAGGATGGACTGCTCATATAATACTACCCCATACTAAAGGATCTTTGACAATACAAGTGGAATTTGTAGTATTTCTCAAAGGACTATGCGACTACCTGATACTAGGTAATGATGCCTTATGTCTATATGGTATAGATGTGTTCCAGAGTAAAGGGAGGTACTTCACAGTAGGCGGTAATTGGAACAACAAGTTTAAGATATTCACCATTCAATCTGAATTCCTCTCCTATACTTATCAAAAGCATTTAGAAGACTTTAATCAATAATAATTCTCTCAAGCAACTCTGAATATAAAATGTTCTGAGGAACAGAAGAAAGATATATTGACAGTCTGCTTTGAGAACCAAAATGCTTTTTTTACTAAAGATCATCCCATTGGTGATATGAAAGGACATGATATGGTATTGAAATTGACCATTAAGCCTCCTTATCCTCCAAACTTAAGAAGGCCAGCCTATCCTTCTAGTCCTAAGTCTAGAAAAGCTGTTGAGGAACATATCCAAGAACTAATAGACTTACAATTCTTAAGGAAATTAGGGCATAATGAGCAGGTAGATATGACCACACCTGTAATCATAGCTTAGCATAATGAAAATTCAAGAATGGTAAGAGACTTCAGAATGCTCAATAATTATACTCAGGCAGATTATTATCCTATACCCCGGATTGATCATGCTCTGCATAACTTGTCCAAGGCCAAATACATCACTACCATGGATATGCTTAAAGGTTTACACCAGATACTAATTAGCCCTGAAATCAGGAAGCTTATGAGAATAATCTGACATTTGGGAATATATAAATATCTTAGGATGCCCTTTGGTATAAAGAATGCCCCAACACACTTCCAGAGAACAATGGATACAGTTCTAGGTACATACATCAGACAAGGATGGATGATGGTATATATGAATGATGTTATCATATACTCTGATGATTGGGATACTCATATTAAACCAGTAAGATTAGTACTCCAGACTATCTCCAGAGAATGAGTGAAGGTATCCATGAAGAAATGAAACTTTGACTATGGAGAATTGAAAGCCTTAGGACATATAGTCTCTGTTCAAACTCTAGCTTCTGATCAAAATTAGATAGCTGCTGTCATGAATAGACTTATGCCTCAAAAAAAATAGAATTACTGTCTTTCATTAGTTTTTGCAGTTACTACAGACAATAAATACCAAATTTTGCTATGCTAACTAAGAGTTTGTATGAAATATGCAACAATAACACTCTATTTGAAATTACCCATGAGAGATTGAAAAACTATGAGTAACTAAAAATAGCTATGACCTCTACTCCTTTACTCATCCAACCAGATTACTCCAAGCCCTTCAAACTGTTCATTGACGTCTTTATGGAAGGGCTAAGAGCTGCTCTACATCAAGAAAGGATAGAAGAAGACAGACCAGTAGAGAAACCAGTACTCTTCATATCTAGACAGATCAAAGATACGGAAAAGAGATATGGAGCCAGTCAGTTAGAGTTTTTGGCTCTAGTATGGGCTTTTGAAAAGCTACACTATTACTTTGAAGGCACCACTTTTCAAGTGATCACGGACTGTAATGCTGTAAGAACTCTTATGAACATGAAAACTCCCAGCAGAAATATGCTCAGGTGGCAAATTGTTATACAACAGTATAGATGTCAGATGACTATAGTACATAAAGCTGGAGCTAAACATGAGAATGCTGATAGTCTAAGCAGGAATTCTTTGCTTAATAACTCTAAAAATCCAGCATATGACCCTGAAGATCAAGATATTTTTCCTATCCTGAAAATCAATCTTTTTGCATTGAATGCTCCAATAATGGGGATCCAATGATGTGAATTAGATACTGCTTTTGTCAACCTAGTAAGGGAGAACTACTCTCCTGAAATCAAGCTTCTGATTACCATTATGGAATGTGAATCCCCAGAAGCAGCTCTGATAAAAAGTCTACCTGCTTCATTACTTAAACCTTATAAAGCTGGAAGGTTTACCTTTTGTGATGGTCTCCTTTATTACAGACACCAACATTCCAGTGTATTAGTACTAAGCAACAAAGAAAATATACAAAAAATACTCCAGGAATGCCATGAAAACTGTTCATCAGGGCATTTATCCACAGAAAGAACCTTGGAAAAAGTAAGTCAAACTGCTTGGTGGATAGACTGGAAAGAAATCACTATCAAGTATGTTAATAGCTGTGAGACCTGCCAAAAATCTAATAAAACTACTAGAAAAAGGTTTTGAATCCTAAAGAAGATCTCTGAACCTAAAACCAGATGTAAAGTCATCAATATGCCTTTTTTCACAAGACTCCCCCCTGGAGGTGCTCATTCATATAACTATGTCGTAGTTATTGTTGACAGATATTCTAAGAATGCAAAATTCTTACCTAACCACAAAGAAGATAGTGCTATGGATGTAGCTTTGCTGTTTTGGAACAGGATCATATCTGATGTTGGTATACCCCAGATTATAATTAGTGACAGAGACCCCAAATTCACCTCTGAGTTTTGGAGGAATCTACATGATATACAGGGTACTACTCTAGCATTTTCTACAGCACACCATTCCCAGACTGATGGATTAGCTGAAAGAATGAATGGCATGCATACAGCCAGTCAAGGCTGATTTTTTTGTTTTCCTTACTCAATAGCAGTTCTTTACCACGTGGTAAGAGTTGGAGACAATGTTGAAAAAACTATCCATTTGAGGAGTAATTTTGTGGGCCTGCAAACTGTGGTATTGGAGAATGTAGTAGGGCTGAAAATGGTGGTGTGTGAAAGCTTTGACCAACTTATCAGGGCACATGCATGGTAAGACCAGATGATTGGGTGCATGATTTTCCCAAAGTGTCACAAAGTATGTTGGATCATCGCATTTTTGTGCAAATTGTCTCCTAGAATGGTTGAATGTTTTGTTATTTTTGATGTAGGGGTAACATTTGAGTTTGTTTGCCTGTGTCTTTTAACTACTAAGAGAGGTTTTGATGCATGTTGCTTCTCCTTGGCATCCCCTGAAATTCCAAGCTCATTAAAACTACAAAATGTGTTTCAGGATGACACCCAGAAATCACAACATGAATGGGAAACCCAAAGAAAAATAATGCAGAATCAAAATTTCAATGAGTAATTTTATTTTCAAACACAACAAAATAATTAGTGGCACTTGCTAGCAAGTTCCATCAAGGAAGCTATGGTTGAAGCTCTGTCCAATCTCTAGTTGAATTTATTTTCATTCTCTAACATTTTTTTGGTTCACAGTGACTGTGCACAATGCAGATTGACTTTGCACAATGCAGGGTGACTTTGCACAATGCAGAGTGACTTTGCACAATGCAGAGTGACTGTGCAAAATGTAGAGTGACTGTGCACAATGTAGAGTGACTGTGCACAATGTGGAGTGACTGTGCAAAATCCACAGTGACTGTGTGCAATGAAAAGCAACTGTGTACAATGCACAGCTACTATGAAAAATGCACAACAACTGTGCAAAACTCACAGCAACTTTCCACAATGCACAGCAACTGTGTAAATGCATAGCAAATTTGTACTATGCAAAACAACTGTGCACAATGCACAGCAAATGTGAACAATTCACAGCAACTGTGCACAATGGATAGCCACTGTGCAAATCCACAGCAACCATGCACAATGTCAGATTGCTACTATGTACAGAGCAACCTGCCAATAGCAACACAAAAACTATGAAAAATAAGAATATCTCAATTAACAAAAAAGGAGTGATAAATCAATAAATATTATTAAAGAAATGGATTTCTCACCCAAAATCAGGTGGGGTCACTCACTGCCCCCACCCTTGAATTCCAAGTCCTTACATTTTTATAATAATTAAAAAGAAAAGTATTAAAAATTACAACATCAGTATGGCACTTTTTGGCCATTCTAATATTTCACACGTATTGTGAAGTATAGGGTTTACACCTAAAATTCACTCAGAATTGAGGTGTTGTGTATATTTTAGGAGTTATACGCGGAAATGTGTTATGTCACAATTCCGGCGCGCAGCCCTGCGTCATTTCATATCCCTACGTACTCATAGTAGCAGATTCCCGCGTACTAGAGACCCGCGCGCAGCTGATTCTGTCAGGCAAGCAGCGGATCCTACCCCGCGCCCATCTGTACTAACTGATCCCCGCATCTGGATCCGTCATGACTAATCTGACAACCAGGTACTGCTCAGAAGAGCTAAAACCTAGTTAGAGTTGCCTAGCATATGTAACAAGTTTACATATGCATTAGTAATAGTCTAAAAATAAAAAAAAACTTAAATAAAAGTAACAAAAATTAAGTTTAGAACATTTTTTAATAATAAATCAAAAATGAAGGATTACCACGTAAATCACTGACTCTGATCTTTGAAGACCACGAAACACTACAAGGAGTGTTCATAAAAATTATTAAAAATTACCTAAGTGATCAGCAGATAATAGACAATCAGTGAACATCCACATCTTTCCGCTTCAAAGCAATATCAATAGTACAAATCAAGGATAAGTACAAAATTATCAAATTGATGCCATAACAGATTAACAGATCCTGTGGCTAAAATTGTTTAGAAATCCAGCATATCTAAGGACAGCTTATTGGAAGCAACAAGTGGACGTGCCAATCTAGCCCTTACTGGTTTGCCAGCCTCAGCTCACAAGCAGAACCCTCTCTACGTGCCCTGAGGGGCTCAAAATCACCCAAAAAGGTATTTATACAGACCTCTTTGGATCCATTATTCCATTATCAGTTACCAGGAATTATGAATTATCAATCAGACACCGTGTCATTTTTTATCAAGTGCTTATATGAAGATAAGCAAGTGATTTACGACTTAGTCTGTAGCAGTATTATTTATCCTTATTAACCAATCAACCCTTGAAGTTTAGTCAAGCAATCCGCCCCATCTGCTCTGAAACCCTTCCAATTATTCCAGGATTCTCGTGGTAAAGTCCTCAGAGTGAGTTTTACCCTTCTTTTCTTGGCCATTTGTGCTTTTACGCCCGGCCGTTAGTGGAATAAGTCCCTTCTAAGGCACCCATCTTTATTCCAAGGTTCTTAAACTGCCTAAGGAGGCCCCTTGAAGAGAGTTTTCTAGTCTGTAAAGATCCCCAGTAGTATAATACGGTGGCCCCTCTTTTATATTAAATTGAAAACCATTTATTACCAAACCAATTAAACCTTGCAACTGCTCTTATTATATCATTTATTTGAGCTTCTAAGTGTTTATTATTGGAATAATAATAATAATTATTATTCCAGCATTTTTATTACTCTCTGTAGCTAAAAGAACTGCAAGGTTCCTGGGATGAGAGAGCTGACAACTGGGGGTCTGGCCTGGAAATATCCTTAAATAACTAATTTTTAATTATTTATTCCTTGGACCAGTCTATTTATTTTGTTTAAAATAAGTTAACATACTTATAACATATATTTTTTGATCATTTGTTTCTCTAGCGGATATTAAGACCAAAGGAGAATTGATCAATTATCATTTGAACCTTCTTAAAAAGAAAAAAGAAGAAAAACTCCATAAATTTGTCCCTGTTATTATAACTCCTGAGCAACAACAGAAGAAATTGCTTTATTATAAACAGCAGTTTATAAAGGACAAAGAACTTGAGCTTGGAAGAATCATCAATTTCAATTCTTTATTAAGGCAACATAAGCAGTGGAATATTTATCAAAGGAAGCTTTATATTTATAAACTAAATAACCCTGAAGATAAAAAAAATCCAAAATCAAGAAAAGTGATTATTTTTTTCTAAAAATATCATTTCAATGCGTAAAAATACAAAACAAATATTAAACTTATATTTTTTGTTTTTATCCATCTCAGTGGATTTAGTTTTTGCTCATCTCATTGACCAGGACCTCCTAGAGAGAGGTCCCAGACAGTGCACCCTTGGACTTACCCTTGGATTTATCCCAGGATCTGATTGGAACTCACTCAGACCCCATTGGAATACCCCCCAAGGACAGTTGTGATCCCAAGAACGTGTTGGTACCCTTCAATTTAACTTCAAGTAAGTTAAAATATATATAAAAAAATCATCAAAAATATAAAACACACAAAAAATATTATTTTTATATTTTTAAAGTCTTTTTTCAAAAGTTTTGACAAAAGACTTACTCATTTTTTTGGTACTATGTATCAAAATAGGCGCAACACCCGCGCAACAGGTAGAGCCCCGTTGTATGGATCTCTGCCCGGAGGAACCCATGCGCGCAAGGAATCCAGTCACGAGCGCAATGAGGGGACTCAAACCCCTGACCATAGCCTCATGTGGGACAACAACGGCGAGGACCGCGGCCCCCAACTTGACCAACAGTCTGTTGGAGAACCTCCCGTTGCCCAACAACTTATCCAAGGAGGGTACAGGGACTCCTAGCCACCCAAGCTGGACTTAACCAAGGAGGAAAGAGTCAAAGTGTCAGTGAAAGAGCACGTAAGCTATTGGGAACAATTCAAGTTAGCTCAGCCCCAGGAGGATCAAACAGGTATGAGAAAAGCCATTTCTCTGGCAAAGAAATCTCAGATTTCTCTGCAAAGGTTTATCCCAAAGAGAGAAGTAGAAGGCTACGTGCAGAACTGGAATCCTTGGGATCAGTTAGCTTCCTTAAAGGGAAAGGACCCCAAAAAGAAGAGGTCCTCAGCCCATCAGAAGTTAAGGAACCCAAAGGATTGGGACAGCATAATATCCCTAGCACAGAAGTGGAAAAAGGTGTACCACAATTGGATGTAGAAGCTCTTAATAGATTTTCTGTAAAGGTTTCTCACAATTTTACTATTATTAGCCAATGCTTTGACAAAGTTTTTCAAAAATTGGACAAATTGAGTTCAAGTATTTTCAGAGTGATTGACACCCATTATCAGATTATGAGAATTGATGAGTTGGAAATACAACGTATCAAGGATAGTATAAAAACTAGTAAGTTGGACCTGATGAAACATATTGATGATAACCAATCAATTCTTCAGGAAGATATTCTTGCAACCATAGACCAGCTCAAGGAAGAAGTTAAGAAAACTAGTCCTACTCCTTCAGCTCATCTGATTAACAAAATTGACTTATTAAGCAATAAACTTGATTTGGATTTGGTATGATTAAGAATGATCTCAGAGATATTAAGGTCAATTTTATTAACTCTCCGTTCATTGAACTAGAAGAGACTAGACCTCCCAGGTTCACCAGTACTCCTAGTGTACCTCCAGAACCAGGATAACTATGAATGAGTCTTTCAGACCCAGTCCTACTCCTGAAATTGAACAGGCTTTGAAGTTACTCCCTCCCATTACTGAATGGCCTGAATTCTCTGGAGAAGGAGAATACAACCATGTCAGTTTCATTAAATTTATTGACTATACTCTTTTGTCTTATGAGCTCCCTGATGCAATAGCTGTGGTAAGATTGCCCAGACTATTTGAAGGAGTATCTCTTGATTGGTTTATCAATAAGAGAGAAGATGTTGGAGCTTTATCCTGGAGTTCTTCGAAAGAATTGATCAAAGTACAATTTGGTACCAGGATTTGGAAAAGAAAGATGATGAAAACTTTTGAAACCTCCCAGTTTGATCCATCCAAGGACAAAACTCATAAGTGGTGCTTAGACCAAAAAAGATGTTGGACTGTTTTGCCTTGGATGCTGACAAAGAAGAATTCAATGAAAGACTCCTAAACCTATGTCCTGGACAAATCAACCACAGTGTAAGGTGCAGGATTCCTATGGATTCAGATCTTTCTACCCTAATAGGTGTGTTGGAAAAGACAATTGATATGAATGGTCTTGATAAAAGAGTCAACAGACTCCCCAGGGAACAAAATACTAGGAACATGGAAGAATATACTGCAAAAACTAAATAATCCCCTGCTACTAATCCATCTAACTTGGAAGTAAAGAAGACTCCAGAATCAAAGGAAAACGTATGTTGGAACTGTAACCAAACAGGACACGTAAAACCTGATTTTCCTCTACCTAGCAAAAGGATTCATCTTATTGAAGGAGAAGAATATGAAAATCCTGACCCTCACCTTGATGATACTGATGGATCACTCTCTGATTGTGATTTGATGATCACTAGACCCATCAATGTTATTGAAGGAAGTATTGAGTGTTCTCCGGACATAAATTCTGTCAATGAGGATTATAACTTACCTCAAAGATGGAACCCCAAAATGAAGATTAACCACTTCTCTGAGGCTAAGGTATTAAATCTAAAACCTTCCGCCGGTAAAAGTTACAATTCAGGCAAAACATGCTATTCTACTGATTTAATCCAAGGTTCACCTTTTAAGTTACTTCTAGACAGTGGAGCCTTTTTCTCTTGTGTTGGTTCAACTTATCTGGAGAAACAAGACCCAAACTGGAAACTGAACTTACTACCAGTACCTCAGGCTAAGTTCAGCAGTTGTAATTCTGCTCTCAATGCTGTTGGGGTATGGTCTTCTGATATCATACTCCCTCCCTCACCCTAAAGGCTCCCTCAAACTGAACATTGAATTTGTAGTGCTCCAAAATGGAGTATGTGATTACTTTAACCTTGGAAATGATTCTCTTTGCTTATATGGTATAGATGTATTCCAAAGCAAGGGAAGATACTTCACTATGGGTGGAGACTGGAATAAGAAGTTCCAAATATGCCATGTCAATGCTCAAACTTCCTGTTCAACTTATGAAAAACACTTAGAGAGTTTCAATCAGGAATACTTCTCTCAACCTGCTTTGAATTCCTTTCTCAATGAAGGACAAAAACAGGATATCCTACAAGTATGTTTTGAAAATCAGAATGCTTTCTGTACCAAGGATCACCCCATTGGTAACAAAAAAGGACATAAGGAAAGTTGGAAACAATGAAAAAGTGGATCTCACTACTCCAGTAATTATAGCTTGGCACAATGATAAGTCAAGAATGTTTGGATATTTCAGAATGCTGAACAACTACACCCAAGCTGATTATTATCCAATTCCAAGGATATACCATGCTCTGCATAACCTGTCCAAAGGTAAGTAAATCACTACCCTGGACAGGCTGAAAGGTTTTCACCAAATACCTATCAGCCCTGACAGCCAGAAATTCATGAGAATTATCTGTCATTTGGGAATTTATGAGTATCTTAGGCTGCCTTTTGGTATAAAAAATGCTCCTTCTCATTTTCAAAGGATGATGGATATTGTCCTTCGATTATTCATCAGACAGGGATGGATGATGGTATACATTGATGATGTTATCATTTACTCTGATTATTGGGATACTCACATGGAGAAATTAAGGCTAGTCCTCAAAAACATCTCTGCCGTGGGATTATAAGTATCAATGAAAAAGTGTAACTTTGGCTACGGGGAACTCAAGTCCTTAGGACAAATTTTCTCTGGACTAACCTTAGCTGCTGACCAAAACAAGATAGCAGCAGTAATGAATAGGCCTATGCCTCAGAATAAAACTGAACTCCTATCCTTTATCAACTTCTGCAGCTACTATAGGAAGTACTTACCAAAGTTTGCTCTTCTAACCAAATGTCTGTATGAGATCTTCAACAACACCACCGTGTTTGAAATGACTCATGACAGAGTCAAGAACTATGAGGAACTCAAAATGGCAATGACTTCAGCTCCAGTACTGATCCAGCCAGATTATTCTAAACCTTTCAAACTCTACATAAATGCCAGAATAGAAGGGCTAGGAGCTGCTTTACACCAAGAAGTCATAGAGGATGACAAACCA
Organism: Puccinia polysora; assembly: GCA_025617555.3. Taxonomy (NCBI): domain Eukaryota; kingdom Fungi; phylum Basidiomycota; class Pucciniomycetes; order Pucciniales; family Pucciniaceae; genus Puccinia; species Puccinia polysora. The sequence goes on along the minus strand of JAOOQA010000021.1, from coordinate 1,305,949 downwards.
GTGGAAAAACTTATACTCTTCATATCCAGACAAATTAAAGACACTGAGAAAAGGAATGGTGCAAGTCAAATGGAATGTCTTGCCTTAGTATGGGCTCTAGAGAAACTCCATTATTACTTAGAAGGCACCAATTTCACTGTGATTACTGACTGCAATGCTTTCTGTCAGCTCTCTGATACCAGGAACCTTGCAGTCCTTTAGCTACAGAGAGTCGTAAAAATGCTGGAATGATAATAATAATTATTATTCCAATAATAAACGCTTAGAAGCTCAAATAAGAGCAGTTGCAAGGTTTAATTGGTTTGTTAGTAAATGGTTTTAAATATAATATAAAAGAGGGGCCACAGTATTATACTACTGGGGATCTTTGGAGACTAGAAAACTCTCTTCAAGGGGCCTCCTTAGGCAGTTTTTAAGAACCTTGGAATAAATATGGGTGCCTCAGAAAGGACTTATTCCACTGATCCCTGGGCTTAACAGCACAAGCTGCCTATACAGTAGGGGTAACACTCACTCTGAGAACTTTACCACGAAAATCCTAGAATAATTGGAAGGGTTTCAGAGAAGATGGGGTAGATTGCTTGACTAAACTTTGATAGTTGATTGGTTTAATAAAGGTAAATAATACTACTACAGAATAAGTCATAAATCACGTGCTTATCTTCATATAAGCACTTGATTAACAATGACACGTTGTCTGATTGATAATAAATAATTCCTGGTAAAACTGATTAACTTATTGGATCCAAAGAGGTCTGTATAAATACCTTTTTGGGGTGATTTTGATCTTCTCAGGGCACGTAGAGAGGGTTCTGCTTGTGGTTTGAGGCTGGCAGGCCAGTCCGGGCTCAATTAACACGTCCACGTTGTGCTGTCAATCAGCTGTCCTTAGATCTGCTGGATTTCTGTACTATTTAAGCCACAGGATCTGTTAATCTGTTATGGCTTAAATTTGATCATTCTGTACTCATCCTTCTTTTGTACTATTGATCTTGTTTTGAAGCATTCAGATGTGAATGTTTACTTATTTTCCATCATCTGCTGATCATGTAGATAATTTTTAATAATTTTCATGAACACTTCTTGTAGTGTTTTGTAATCTTCAACAATCAAGATCAGTGATTTATGTGGTAGTCCTTGATCTATGATTTATTATTGAAAAATTTTTAAAACTTAATTTTCATTAATTTTATTTAAGTTTTGATCTTTTTAGATCATTATTAATGCATATGTCCATTTGTTACATATACTAGGCAACCCTAACTAGATTGTAGCTCTTCTGAGCAGTACCTGGTTGTCAGATTAGTCACGACTGATCCAGGCGCGGTGATCAGTAGTACAGATGCGCACGGGGTAGCATCCACTGCGTGCGTGGCAGAATCAGCTGCGCGCGGGTCTCTAGTACACGGGATCCTGCTGCTGCTAGGTTGTAGGGTTATGTAATGATGTGGGGCTGCGCGCGGTAATTGTGACATAACACATTTCCCCGTGTAACTCCTAAAATATACACAACACCTCAATTCTGAGTGAATTTTAGGTGTAAAACCTTATACGTGAAAATACATGTGAAATGTTAGAATTGCCAAAAAGTGCCATACAGGTGTTGTAATTTTTAGTACTTTTCCTTTTAATTATTTTAAAAATATAAGGACTTGGAATTCAAGGGTGGGGTCAGTGAGTGACCCTACCTAATTTTGGGTGAGGAATCGATTCAAGTAATAATATTTATGGATTTCTCACTCCTGTTTTGTTAATTGAGATATTCTTATTTTTCATAGTTTTTGTGTTGCTATTGGCCAGTTGCTCTGTATATAGTAGCAAGCTGACACTTTCAGGTCATTGATGAACATGAGGACCCCTAGTAGGCACATGTTAAGATGGCAGATAGCCATACAACAGTGAAGAGGTCAGATGTCCATAGTTCATCAAGCTGGGACTAAAAACCAGAATGCTGATTGTTTGAGCAGGAATGCGTTACCCAATGAACCAAGTAACCCTGCTTATGATCCAGAGGATAATGATATCTTCCCTTTACTTAACATTAAAAGGTTGAACATTGAAGCTCCTATAATGGGAATCCACATTTGTGAATTGAATGAATCATTGTTCAACTCAATCAAAGAATCTTACAATTCTGGCATGAAAACTCTGATCACTATTATGGAAAGTACCTCTCCACCATCTGAATTGATCAATAGCCTACCTGAAACTCTTTTGAAACCATACAAAGCTGGAAGGTTAACCATATGGGATGGTCTAGTATACTATAGGCATCAACATTCAAGTGTTATAGTCTTAACTAAGGATGACCATATCAAACATGTTCTTGCTGAGTGCCATGATAACTGCTCATCTGTTCATTTATCAGCTGATAGAACCTTAGACAAGGTTAAACAAAATGCTTGGTGGATTAATTGGAGAGACTCCACTATATGGTATGTTACCAGTTGTGAAACTTGTCAGAATTCCAACAGGACCACTGGGAAACATTTTGGTCTACTGCAAAAGATTGATGAACCCAAGAAAAGATGGGAGATCATCAAAATGGACTTTGTAACTGGACTACCACCAGGAGGAGCCTATTCCTACAACTCAGCCTTAGTCATTGTGGATAGGTTCTCCATGAAAGCAAAGTTCCTACCTAATCACAAGGAAGACACTGCTATGGAAGTTGCCCTATTATTTTGGAACAGACTCATTGCTGATGTTGGAGTTCCCAAGATTATTATCAGTGACAGAGATCCTAAATTCACCTCTGGAGAAGTATTCATGATATTCTTGGAATCAATTTAGCTTTCTCTACAGCTTATCACCCTCAGATGGATGGCTTAGCTGAAAGGATGATTCAGACGCTGGAAGACATGCTCAGGAGATTCTGTGGCTTTGGACTAAAATAAAAGAATTCTGATGGTTATTGCCATGATTGGGTTAGCCTTTTACCTGCACTGGAGATGGCCTACAACAGTAGCAAGCACTCTATTACTAAGGAAGCACCCTACATACTGGAAAGAGGATGGATTCCTAGATTACCCAAGGATAACCTTAACCACCAGCTAACAAATATTCACCCTAAATCACTTGATTTTGAAAACATGATAGATGTAGCTAACAAACATGCTGTTAAGTGTGTCCAGGATGCTGTGGAGTATAACCAGCAAAGATGGGATAAAACCCATAGGGAACCTGATTTCAAGATTGGTGATCAAGTGTTGATCTCTACCACCAACTTGACCAATTTGGCTGGAAATAGAAAGCTTAGACCAGCTTTTGTTGGACCTTTCACCATTAATAAACTTCATTGTGAAAATGCTGTGGAAGTAAACCTCAGTGATGAGCTTTATAGAAAACATCCAGTGTTCCCAGCATTTCTCATCAAACACTACCACCCAAGGATTGGAGAAAATACTCCCTCACTTGCAATACCTGTTACAGAAAACCTGAATAATACAAAGGGAAAATTAGAAAGATCCTTAAAGATAAAAAAGTTAGGATCAATGGAATAGAAGTCAGACTCTACATGTTGTCTTTTTCTGTTCTTATTCTGTAACTAACAAATTTAGTTACCTTTATCTCCAACTTACCTTTTCCATTAAATAACTACTCATGTCTCAGGCCCCTTCTGGGGCTCTCTATTTGTCACTAACCTTCTGTCTTAGGCCCCTTTTGGGGGTTCTCTAGTTGTACTTAAATACTGGTCCTCCCCTTGAACCAGGAATGAAAACTCATCTGATTACCAGTTATCAAAACCGGAGTGTCCCTTCCTCCTCATTGGATCAGTTACACTTGACTATACAAGTATTTTCCCTTTTTCCCTGGCTCTTGTAGCCTCATTATTACTCCTCATTAGACTCCTCAATAGCCTACAACCATCTGTTCATCTCTCCATGGCATCATAGCCGTTCTTTAACTCTTCACGGTTAAAAGCCAAAGCTCATCCCACTATGTCATCTGGTCAACTTCGTTGTTCTAACTGGTTGACTCATTGCCCATCTCCCTACGCTCTTCATTGTACTCACCATCCAATTTCATCCTCATATCTTCATGATCCACCTTTACTCCTTCAACCATCCCTGTTCCTTTGAGCCCCTCAGAACCAATCCTTCCTTCCTTCTCCCTCATCAACCTTCCTATTCTCTATCATCTCAATCTCATCCACTTGATTCCTCCTTAATTTATCATCACTCCCACCACCCACCTCTCACATCGATAAGCTCTTGATTAGATTTGAATTTATAATTTGACCCAAAGCCCTCCATCGACATCCATCATCAAAATCCATCAACCTCCATCTCAGCTCTTGATACTCTCCTCTTAGACCCAACTCCATTTTACATCCTCCCATTTCTCCAACATGCTCTCCATCAACTCTTCCTCTTCCTCTTCCTCTTCCTCTTCCTCTTCCTCTTCCTCTTCCTCTTCCAATCACCCCCGTCCTCTCACTCCTCCTCCTCCAGCGATCATCATCTTCCTCTTCCTTGTAAACAATCACTCTCACTGCCTCATGATATCTTCACCATCACTGATCAACTCCTAGCTGCTCAGTATATCTTTGAATCCTAAATCGGTCATGGTAACTGGGGTTCCATCTGGCGTATCTCTCCCAATAACCCTTCCTCCCGTCTACATCCTAATAGCAAACTGGCCATCAAACTTGTCCATTGTCTTCAATCCTCACCAACCACCTCCACCAAGATCAAATCCCTCTGGTCTGAGTTCAAGATCCTCCAACAGTTCAAATCATCCCCTCATCCCAACATCCTATGCGTCTCCTCCTTCATCATCACCCCTTCCTACGCGCTTTTCACAATGGCCTACCATCCTACAATCCTACCCGTCAACCTGGGTGATCGATCTCCCAAACTTTGTCGTTACCTATGTGGTTTACTCTCCGCAACTGAATTCTTACATCTCCATCGCGCCTCCCACAAGGACCTCAAACCCGCTAACGTTGTCCTCAGCCTCGATGATCAACCGGTCCTCATCAACTTTGGCTTTGCCGTTGCTTATCCTCCAGATCATACCCAAAAAACCGGTAAAGCTGCCTTCTGGAGTAATCTGAGCTGGGGAACTCCAGAGTATCTCTCTCCTCAACACTCCCAAGGCGAGGAACAAAATGAAAGATTGAGCAATATTTGGTCCCTCGGTGTGACGTTTTATGAGATTGTCATTGGTCGGACTCCGTTTGAGATGAACAAAACCAAAGAATTCTTGTCCAAGGAAGCCTTGCAAGTTTACTATCAACAGACTCTAAGAGCCAAATTCCTTGGTCTTTCAATTAATGCTCATCATTGCATCCGATTTGGCTATCATCTCCTATCCCTCCAGGCGGGTTATGCCCTTGGCGTATCAATCCTAATCCTATGCAACCAACTGACAATCCGTATCAATTAACTCCTATGGATTTTTCTCCTTGTCATCCTCCTCCTCTTTGCCCTTCTCACCATCTTCCTCATCCCATCCATTGCTCACCCTGCCGCTTGCGCCTCCTCGGGTTCATTCTTACTATTTCAACACCATTGACAACATTGGCCAATTCCCTTGTCCATCTCTCATTTGCATCAATGCCCCCTCAGACACTTTGCCCTTATTTGATCCTTTGCCAATTTGCGCCCAATTTGGTCTATTGCTTCTCTATGCGTCTTCCTTTGTCTCAAACTCGGCCGTCATCCTCTCTCTCTCAACACCCGCTCCAACATTCAAACCATTGCGCTTGCCCCCATTTGATCGGATATTGTCCTCATCTTCTTCCGACCCAGTTTACTTGGTCTCCATTATCATCCCGCTTCCTCTCATCTTCTCGCTCCCCCTTCCCCTCCACCGCTTGCTCAAATTCCCTCCATCACCACTCCAGCTTCTCCTCATCCAACCCCATCATCCTCCGCTATCGCTCTCTCAAGCTCCAAAGACCCCTCATTGGCTTCATTCATCCTCCCATCCCTCAACTTTCTCTTCCTCTCATCCTCTACCTCAATGGCAATCTTGCTTACAACATTGGTCGCCTCTCAGCTTCTCACCATCTGCAACCTCGCTCTCCAACCTTACAACCTGGCTGTCCGGCCTTCAATCCTGCTCCCATCTGCAACCTTGCCCACAACTCCATCAGATCCTCCCCGGATTACATCCTCCTCAATCTCAATCACAATTCCTTTTTTTTCGCTTCGCTTCCTCCTCCATCCGCAACATTGTTCACACTCTCTTCCCTTGCTACCTCCTTCTTGTTCTTGCTGCCTTGATGGCGACTTCGATCACCTCTCAGCTCAACCCTAGTCGCCCTTGCTTTCCTATTGGCATCTTGGCCGCAACCTTGTTTGCCTCTCTTCATCATCCAAGCCAATTCACATTTACAGTTAGACAAGCTTGAGAAACGCTCCTTGACTATCAATCCCAATAGACTCTTCCAAATCAATCTTCATTAGTCTACCTGCTCATTCACCTTGCTTGCTCTCTTTTCCTCATACCCTCTCCGACATCATCCTACTCACCTCCGACGTCTTGCGCGCTCTTTCCTCTCTCCTCTCCTCCACAATTGCGACTTTGCTTGCTCACTTCCCCTCGCCTTTCCACCGCTTCTCTTGCTACCTTGATGGCAACCTTGATTTCCGCTCACCTCCGCCTTTGCTTGCTTACTCACTTAACCGTGCTTGCGACTTTGATCACCTCCCTTTTGCTACTCACCTCCGACATCTCGCGCAATCTTGCATCCATCAACATCTGCAACCTTGGTCGCGCTTCATCTGCAACTTCTCCTACTGCTTCACTCGCCATTCCCGCTCATCATCACACATTCTCCCTTGCAAACTTGCTCTTTCACCTCTCAATATCGCTGGGTCACTTCTCATCCCCACATTGCGCCTTCACCCCATCTCCAAAATTGCATCCTACATTCCTGCTTGCTTGTTCTCCTCCATCTACAAATCCTTCAACAACTTAATCCAATCCCCATCATTCATCAACCATATCAACAACCAACTCTCAACTTCACCTTCAAAAACATTCAATTCAACTCCAACAACACATCAACATTCCTTTTCATCTAGTATTGAACAGGCTGGTGTGTTGGAATCCTTCCCTCCTTTTTGTTCAATACTATCTTATATCTTCCAGTTCTCCACCCTCTTTCATTATTACAATCACATTCATTCATATTCCACACTATCACCCACCATCATTCAACAACTGTCACCCATCAACTCCATCACCATCACCATTACCATCACCATCACCATACCATCACCATCACCATCACCATCACCATTCCATTACCATTACCCTCATCTATCATCATTATCATCATATCATCCTCCCCATCATGCTAGGCAGCTATGCCTGAGGTCCTCATTGCTCCTCTTAAAATAGTAATGCTATTCTCCCATATCATACTAGGCAACTATGCCTGAGGTCCTAGTTTCTCCTGTTAAAATAGGCTTTCATTCCCCATCTCATATGCTGACAAGGTGGTGTCCTGTCATCCTTTCTCAAATCTCATATCTCTCATTCTCATATTCTCTTTTCAATTCTCATGAATCTCTGGAATGTTGATTGGTCTCAAATTGGTTCCTAAATTTTTCAGTTAAGGTGGTGTGTTGTCTTTTTCTGTTCTTATTCTGTAACTAACAAATTTAGTTACCTTTATATCCAACTTACCTTTTCCATTAAAAAACTACTCATGTCTCAGGCCCCTTCTGGGGCTCTCTAGTTGTCACTAACCTTCTGTCTTAGGCCCCTTTTGGGGGTTCTCTAGTTGTACTTAAATACTGGTCCTCCCCTTGAACCAGGAATGAAAACTCATCTGATTACCAGTTATCAAAACCGGAGTGTCCCTTCCTCCTCATTGGATCAGTTACACTTGACTATACAAGTATTTTACCTTTTTCCCTGGCTCTTGTAGCCTCATTATTACTCCTCATTAGACTCCTCAATAGCCTACAACCATCTGTTCATCTCTCCATGGCATCATAGCCGTTCTTTAACTCTTCACTACCTAGTTAGATACAAGGGAGAATCAGCTGATAAAGATGAATGGTTGCCTGAACATAATATCACTGATGGACCTGTACACCTGAGGAACTACAGAGCCAGCAGGAGGCATTAACCCAAGAGTTTTCTTTCAGATATAGACATATCTTGGAGTGGGGGAATGTCAGCTTGCTACTATGTACAGAGCAACCTGTAAATAGCAACACAAAACTATGAAAAATAAGAATATCTCAATTAACAAAGTAATGAGTGATAAATCCATGAATATTATTACAGAAATGGATCACTCTCTCAAAATTAGGTGGGGTCACTCACTGACTCCACCCTTCAATTTCAAGTCCTTACATTTTCAAAATAATTAAAAAGAAAAGTATTAAAAGTTACAACATCAGTATGTCACTTGTTGGCCATTCTAATATTTTACACATATTGTCACGTATAGGGTTTACACCTAAAATTCACTCAGAATTGAGGTGTTGTGTATATTTTAGGAGTTACACGCGGAAATGTGTTATGTCACAGTTCCCGCGCGAATCCCCGCATCATTACATATCCCTACATACTTGTAGTAGCAGATTCCCGCGTACAAGAGACTGGCGCGCAGCTTATTCTGCCACGCACGCAGAGGATCCTACCCTGCGCCCATCTGTACTAACTTATACCCACGTCTGGATCCGTCGTGACTAATCTGACAACCAGGTACCCCGCAGAAGAGCTACAACCTAGTAAGAGTTTTCTAGCATATGTAACAAGTTTACATATGCATTAGTAATAGTCTAAATAGATCAAAGCTTAAATAAAATTAATAAAAATTAAGTCTAGAAAATTTTTAAATAATAAATCAAAAATCAATTATTACCACATAAACCACTGACCCTGATCTTTGAAAGACCATGAAACACTACAAGGAGTGTTCATAAAAATTGGTAGAAATTAATTAAATGATCAGCAGATGATAAAAAATCATTAAACATCCACATCTGCCTGCTTGAAAGCAATATCAATAGTACAAATGAAGGATGAGTACAGAATGAGCAAATTTATGCCATAACAGATTAGCAGATCCTGTGGCCAAAATAGTATAGAAATCCTGCAGATCTAAGGACAGCTTATTGGCAGCACCAGGTGGACGTGCCAATCTAGCCCTGACTGTTTTGCCAGCCTCAGCCCACGAGCAGAACCCTCTCTACGTGCCCTGAGAAGCTCAAAATCACCCAAAAAGGTACTTATACAGACCTCTTTGGATCCATTATTACATTATAAGTTACCAGGAATTATTTTAATTCAATCAGACACCGTGTCATTGTTGATCAAGTGCTTATATGAAGATAAGCAAGTGATTTAAGACTTAGTCTGTAGTAGTATTATTTATCCTTATTAACCAATCAACCCTTGAAGTTTAGTCAAGCAATCCGCCCCATCTGCTCTGAAACCCTTCCAATTATTCCAGGATTCTCGTGGTAAAGTCCTCAGAGTGAGTGTTACCCTTCCTGTCTTGGCCATTTGTGCTGTTAAGCCCTGCCATTATTTGGATAAGTCCTTTCTAAGGCACCCATCTTTATTCCAAGGTCCTTGAACTTCCTAAGGGAGTCCCTTTAAGAGAGGTTGCTAGTCTGTAAAGATCCCCAGTAGTATAATACCCTGGCCCCTCTTTTATATTATATTGAAAACCATTTATTAACAAAACAATTAAACCTTGCAAATGCTCTTATTATATCATTTATTTGAGCTTCCAAGTGTTTATTATTGGAATAATAATAATTATTATTATTCCAGCATTTTTATCACTCTCTGTAGCTAAAGTACTGCAAGGTTCTTGGTATCAGAGAGCTGACACACAATACACAGCAAACATGTAAAATGCACAGCAGCCTTGCAAAATGCACAGCAACTGAGCACAATGCACATAAACTATGAAAATTGCACAGCAACTGTGCCCAATCTAGAGATACTTTGAACAATGCACAACAACTGTGCAAAATTCACAACAACTGTGCAAAATGCACAACAACTGTTCAAAATGCACAAAAACTGTGCACAATGCACAAATAATGTGGATTTTGCACAGTTTTTGTGGATGGTACACAGTTCCTGTGCATTGTGCGGAGTGCCTGTTAACCCTTCATGATCCATTCTGGAGGTTTTTTCACCCTCCATAATCCATTGTGGAGGTGTTTCAACCCTCCATCATCCCTTCTGAAGGGGCTTTAACCATCCATCATCCATTTTGGAGGGGTTTTAAACCTCCATCATCCCTTCTGGAGGGGTTTTAACCCTCCATCATCCATTCTGGAGGGGTTTTAACCCTCCATCATCCATTCTGGAGGGGTTTTAACCCTCCATCATCCATTCTGGAGGGGTTTTAACCCTCCATCATCCATTCTGGAGGGGTTTTAACCCTCCATCATCCATTCTGGAGGGGTTTTAACCCTCCATCATCCATTCTGGAGGGGTTTTAACCCTCCATCATCCATTCTGGAGGGGTTTTAACCCTCCATCATCCATTCTGGAGGGGTTTTAACCCTCCATCATCCATTCTGGAGGGGTTTTAACCCTCCATCATCCATTCTGGAGGGGTTTTAACCCTCCATCATCCATTCTGGAGGGGTTTTAACCCTCCATCATCCATTCTGGAGGGGTTTTAACCCTCCATCATCCATTCTGGAGGGGTTTTAACCCTCCATCATCCATTCTGGAGGGGTTTTAACCCTCCATCATCCATTCTGGAGGGGTTTTAACCCTCCATCATCCATTCTGGAGGGGTTTTAACCCTCCATCATCCATTCTGGAGGGGTTTTAACCCTCCATCATCCATTCTGGAGGGGTTTTAACCCTCCATCATCCATTCTGGAGGGGTTTTAACCCTCCATCATCCATTCTGGAGGGGTTTTAAACCCTCCATCATCCATTCTGGAGGGGTTTTAACCCTCCATCATCCATTCTGGAGGGGTTTTAACCCTCCATCATCCATTCTGGAGGGGTTTTAACCCTCCATCATCCATTCTGGAGGGGTTTTAACCCTCCATCATCCATTCTGGAGGGGTTTTAACCCTCCATCATCCATTCTGGAGGGGTTTTAACCCTCCATCATCCATTCTGGAGGGGTTTTAACCCTCCATCATCCATTCTGGAGGGGTTTTAACCCTCCATCATCCATTCTGGAGGGGTTTTAACCCTCCATCATCCATTCTGGAGGGGTTTTAACCCTCCATCATCCATTCTGGAGGGGTTTTAACCCTCCATCATCCATTCTGGAGGGGTTTTAACCCTCCATCATCCATTCTGGAGGGGTTTTAACCCTCCATCATCCATTCTGGAGGGGTTTTAACCCTCCATCATCCATTCTGGAGGGGTTTTAACCCTCCATCATCCATTCTGGAGGGGTTTTAACCCTCCATCATCCATTCTGGAGGGGTTTTAACCCTCCATCATCCATTCTGGAGGGGTTTTAACCCTCCATCATCCATTCTGGAGGGGTTTTAACCCTCCATCATCCATTCTGGAGGGGTTTTAACCCTCCATCATCCATTCTGGAGGGGTTTTAACCCTCCATCATCCATTCTGGAGGGGTTTTAACCCTCCATCATCCATTCTGGAGGGGTTTTAACCCTCCATCATCCATTCTGGAGGGGTTTTAACCCTCCATCATCCATTCTGGAGGGGTTTTAACCCTCCATCATCCATTCTGGAGGGGTTTTAACCCTCCATCATCCATTCTGGAGGGGTTTTAACCCTCCATCATCCATTCTGGAGGGGTTTTAACCCTCCATCATCCATTCTGGAGGGGTTTTAACCCTCCATCATCTATTCTGGAGGGGTTTTAACCCTCCATCATCCATTCTGGAGGGGTTTTAACCCTCCATCATCTATTCTGGAGGGGTTTTAACCCTCCATCATCCATTCTGGAGGGGTTTTAACCCTCCATCATCCATTCTGGAGAGTTTCAACCTTCCAGATTATGAAGGGTTCACAGTCACTGTGCACCATGGACAAAAACTGTGCACAGTTATAGTGCATTTTGCACAGTTGTTGTGCATTTTGCACAGTTGTTGTGCATTTTGAACAATTGTTGTGCATTGTGCACAGTTCTTGTGCATGGTGCACAGTTTTGTGCATTTTACACAGTTGTTGTGCATGGTGCACAGTTGTTTTGCAGAATGCAGAAACTGTGCACCATGCACAGCAACTGTGCACCATGCACAGCAACTGTGCACCATGCACAGCAACTGTGCACCATGCACAGCAACTGGACACCATGCACAGCAACTGTGCAGCATGCACAGCAACTGGGCACCATGCACAGCAACTGTGCAGCATGCACAGCAACTGTGCACCATGCACAGCAACTGTGCACCATGCACAGCAACTGTGCACAATGCACAGCAACTGTGCATATTAAGATTACACCTCAACCACTCTCCTCTTCTCTGCCTCTCCCTCAGTAGCGGTGCACGGTTCACCGCGCGCGCCACCCCCCAGATAGACCTCCCACAACCCCTTGGGGGACTCGGGATCTTTTCTTTTCTTGCTTCACCTCTTCTATGACCCTCACCTGGATCATGATCTCTGGACCAATCATCTTCTCCCCATCTATCTCGACTCCCTCTCTTTCTTCTTCTTTCTTTTCCTTCCTTCTTACTTTCTTCCTTCTTCTTTCTTTTCATCGTTCCTCTATTCTCTAAATCCCCAACTCCCATCTCTCAAACTCTAACCCAAGACTCAACACTCTCAAAGACTCTTGACACCAATTCAAGCCCTCCAATCTATCTTATTGAATCAAGTAAACGTCTCATTCTGGAGGGGTTTTAACCCTCCATCATCCATTCTGGAGGGGTTTTAACCCTCCATCATCCATTCTGGAGGGGTTTTAACCCTCCATCATCCATTCTGGAGGGGTTTTAACCCTCCATCATCCATTCTGGAGGGGTTTTAACCCTCCATCATCCATTCTGGAGGGGTTTTAACCCTCCATCATCCATTCTGGAGGGGTTTTAACCCTCCATCATCTATTCTGGAGGGGTTTTAACCCTCCATCATCCATTCTGGAGGGGATTTAACCCTCCATCATCTATTCTGGAGGGGTTTTAACCCTCCATCATCTATTCTGGAGGGGTTTTAACCCTCCATCATCCATTCTGGAGGGGTTTTAACCCTCCATCATCTATTCTGGAGGGGTTTTAACCCTCCATCATCCATTCTGGAGGGGTTTTAACCCTCCATCATCCATTCTGGAGGGGTTTTAACCCTCCATCATCCATTCTGGAGGGGTTTTAACCCTCCATCATCCATTCTGGAGAGTTTCAACCTTCCAGATTATGAAGGGTTCACAGTCACTGTGCACCATGGACAAAAACTGTGCACAGTTATAGTGCATTTTGCACAGTTGTTGTGCATTTTGCACAGTTGTTGTGCATTTTGAACAATTGTTGTGCATTGTGCACAGTTCTTGTGCATGGTGCACAGTTTTGTGCATTTAACACAGTTGTTGTGCATGGTGCACAGGTGTTTTGCAGAATGCAGAAACTGTGCACCATGCACAGCAACTGTGCACCATGCACAGCAACTGTGCACCATGCACAGCAACTGTGCACCATGCACAGCAACTGTGCACCATGCACAGCAACTGGACACCATGCACAGCAACTGTGCAGCATGCACAGCAACTGGGCACCATGCACAGCAACTGTGCAGCATGCACAGCAACTGTGCACCATGCACAGCAACTGTGCACCATGCACAGCAACTGTGCACAATGCACAGAAACTGTGCATGTTAAGATTACACCTCAACCACTCTCCTCTTCTCTGCCGCTCCATCAGTAGCGGTGCACGGTTCACCGCGCGCGCCACCCCCCAGATAGACCTCCCACAACCCCTTGGGGGACTCGGGATCTTTTCTTTTCTTGCTTCACCTCTTCTATGACCCTCACCTGGATCATGATCTCTGGACCAATCATCTTCTCCCCATCTATCTCGACTCCCTCTCTTTCTTCTTCTTTCTTTTCCTTCCTTCTTACTTTCTTCCTTCTTCTTTCTTTTCATCGTTCCTCTATTCTCTAAATCCCCAACTCCCATCTCTCAAACTCTAACCCAAGACTCAACACTCTCAAAGACTCTTGACACCAATTCAAGCCCTCCAATCTATCTTATTGAATCAAGTAAACGTCTCCTTGAATAATTGCCTGGTAAGAGATTGATCCTCACAACCATCAACTCAACATCTCTGAAAAATTAGCTCCTTTGTTTGTAGCTGCCATCTTTGCCGTCCCTACCTCATCAACTTTGACTCTGCATGATTCTCGTGCCTATGATCTTCTCTCTGTTGACTTAGTATCTCTAAGCTGTTGGTTTATACGTCTCTTTCCTCTTTTCTTATTTCTATTCCTGGTTTCTGTGTTTTCTGACTTTTATGTGCAGTCTGTTGGTTCTAAGCTCTCAGAAATTATCAGATCCTAAAGAGTGCCAAATTCACAGAAACCATGGATTTCATCTTGAATAAATATTGTGCACAGTCACTGTGCATTGTGAATTGCAGCTTGCATAAATATTGTGCACTATTTCCATGCATTGTGCAAAGTTGCTGTACTGCATTGTGCACAGTTTTGGGCATTGTGCACAGTTTTTGTGAATTTTGTAGAGTTTCTGTGCATTGTGCACAGTTTCTGTGCATTGTTCAAAGTTGCTGTGCATTGTGCACAGTTGCTGTGCATTGTGCACAGTTACTGTGCATTGTGCACATGTGCTGTGCATAGTCTACAGTTGCTGTGAATTTAGCAAAGTCACTATGCATTGTGAACAGTTGCTGTGCATTGTGCACAGTTGCTATGCATTGTGCACAGTTGCTGTGAATTTTGCACAGTTTCTGTGCATTTTGCACAGTTGCTGTGCATTGTGAACAATTTCTGTGTATTTTGCACAGTTGCTGTGCATTGTGCACAGTTGCTGCGCATTTTGCACAGTTGCTGTGCATTGTGAACAGTTGTTGTGCATTGTGCACAGTTTCTGGGAATTGTTTGCAGTTTCTGTGCAGTGTGTGCAGTTGCTGTGCATTGTGCGCAGTTGCTGTTAATTTTGCAAAGTTGCTGTGCATTGTGCACAGTTCCTGTGCATTGTGCACAGTTCCTGTGCATTGTGCACAGTTCCTGTGCATTGTGCACAGTTCCTGTGCATTGTGCACAGTTCCTGTGCATTGTGCACAGTTCCTGTGCATTGTGCACAGTTCCTGTGCATTGTGCACAGTTCCTGTGCATTGTGCACAGTTCCTGTGCATTGTGCACAGTTCCTGTGCATTGTGCACAGTTGATGTGCATTGTTCACAGTGACTGTGCATTGTGCACAGTCACTACGCATTGTTCACAGTCACTATGCATTGTGCACAGTCAGTGACTGTGCATTGGAGCGTTGATAAATTTTGAGCTGAGCTTGGTAGGAGCTTGACCTGAGCTTGGCCATACATTGGGCAAGAGCTGTTTGATGTCACTTGATAGCAAGTGACATGCAGATCTCTGTGGTGAAAGGATATCAAGGAATAAATTTTGTATTCCAAACCCATTTTTACCCAACATGCCTTCATTCAATTCCATCAAGATTGTCTCTTGACAAACAACAAATAACTTTTTTTTTTAAAAAAAAAAAAGGTCACTTACCAATGGGTTGGTGGTTGTGGCGGGTGGTGGTGGTTGTGGTGGGTGGTGGGTGGTGGGTGGTCGGCGGTGGTGGTGGGTTGTGGGTGGTGGCTGGTGGTGGTGGATGGTGGTGGTGGGTGGCGCTGGTGGATGGTGGTGGTGGGTGGGGGTGGTTTGTGGGTGTTGGTGGTTGGTGGGTGGTGGTGGTTGATGTGGGCGGGTTAGGTGGTTTGCCTCATAGTAGGGCAGGACCTGAAATTGGAGCTGACAGACCCAAGTGTGTACCAGGTGACTATGGGGGGAGATAGCCTGGAGGAAATGCATGCCCCCCACCCTTTTCAACCAAAATTTGAGGAGGGGATTTGAAATCCCCCCCACCAAGCCACTCCCTTCCCCCTTGCTTGCTATGTGGGAATGTGATGAAATCTCACCTACCAAGAAGGTACTCCCCCCTGGCTTGCTTGCTAGGTGAGGGGTTGATGAAATCCACCCCAATTATCTGGTCCATCCCCCCTTTCTTGCTCTCTAGGTGTGAGGATGAGGAAATTAGGCCACAATACTAGTAGATAGATGAAGATTAAGAGAGGCACTAGTAGAAGTTGATCCTGCCAGACCACACATCAAGCCAATAATCACTAGACTAACATCCATCCTGGGGGTGATTGATTGATTCTCTAGGCTTATGATCATGTTGAAACTGAGAAAACAAGATAAGACTGAATCACAGGCTTTATGATAGAAGATAATACTTACAAGATATGAAAACTTAGAGCATCACCAAAGACTTTAAAAATCTTGATGGAGTTATGGTGGAACTCAAGTATTAGGCAACACAAAATACAATACTAGAGTTCTAACCGTGCAAACAGGCTAATCCAAGAAAGAACCCAAGTGAATACTTGGCTAGGAAAATCCATTGTGGGATTATGGCTGTCATCCCAAAAGCTTATCAGTGTGTATCTCTACCAAAACAATACCTAACAATCCTCCAGAATCCAAGGCCAACCTGATCTCTCTCTCTCTCTCCATTCAATCCAGATTTCCCTGCTAATGGTGGTGGTAGTAGTGATGGGATCCAAAATAGATAGGTGAACAATTGCAGGAACCCTAAGGGGGCAGGGAATGATAGAGGGATACAAATACAATTACAAATATACAATACAAAAAAAATGGGATCAAGCTTGAAGTTGAATGAACTCTGGAATTGGAAAAGGATCCAGTGTCAGCCTCCTGGAAGCCAAGACCCTTGCTATTCTTTAGATACAATATGTGATAGAATCAATATGAAATATATTATTTAATAAATGCAGCAAAAATCCATAAAATATTTGGATAAATCTTATAGCAAGGTCAATTGGTTTGGATATAGTTTATTGTTATAAATCAATATAGATAAATTGATTATAAAATATTTCTATAGAGGGGACACAGTTATATTGGGGATCTTTAAAACCTCTCTTCAGGAAATTCAGTATGAAAACATGTAGGCCTGGTTACTTTTGGGCCTTTAGTTTAAAAGATATTTTGCCAAAGATAACATTTACATAAAATACACAGTGGAGTGGCAGGGCTTTGTAACCAAGCTTCCACGACAGAAAAAGAATAATACGACTCACTGGTGTATTATCAAATCCTTAGGGTATCTGTTTGGGACGTGAACTGGTGGGTTAAACCTGTATAATAGGGTTATAAGGTTTTTCAGCAGTATACATTGATAAAAGAGGGTTGAGGACAGATATTACTAATCAGACTCAATCAATAAATCACTTACTTATCTCTTATAAGTATTTAATTACCTTGGCACAGTGTCTGGATATAAATATAACTGGGTGTCTGGGTATCAATATCCTCTAAAGAACTCTTTATTTATAGCTTTTGGGGTCCCAATATTGTCCTTCTGAGGGGTACAGGGGCTCAAAGGGACGGAAACTGAGGCTAGGAGGATAACCAGTGGTAGCCTGTCACTTTTTCTTGGTTCTGTAAAACGGTTATCATCTAATTCCACAGGGTATGGGAATTATTCTACTTTATAATTGATTTTTGGACATGTGAACAACACTAATCTGTCCTTTTTATTCATTATTTAATTAATTATCCTTAGTAAATTTTCCCTGTAAGTTAATAATTATTTTAACAGACATTCCTACGGATATTCTGATTTCAGGTGAGTTCTCATTATGTATTAAATATTTGGAGTAAATTCATGATATTGATTTTACTCCTTATTTTCAAAATTCAGTTAATTTACTAAAATAATTACTTAAAAATGTAAGTCATGGCTATTCATTTTATATTTTTAAATAATAAGTTTTCTTATTATGGCATGAAAATGTTGATGTCTATAAATTCTTTTAATAGTATATTAAAGTATTTAATATATTTTTAGAAGTAGTCATTATTTTATTTTTGACATCTTTGGTACTTTGAGTTATTTTTAATAAAAAATATGTATAAAGGTTATTTAAGTCTTTTTATATAATTTTATGTTTTTTTAGACTATCTACTATCCATGTGAACATTTATTAGATATTTAGAATGTTCCTGTGTAGGTTGTAGTATGTTTACGCGGTACCTAAGTTTCTCAGGCCACCTGTCACTTTGTCAACCCGTAGTCCTGCGGCTGCATACTTTTAAGAGGCCCAGGGCTGCTTACACAACTTTGACACAGTGAAAATGCTGTATCTCAGCCGCGCGCAGGTGCATTGGCTGTTGCAGCTGCGTGCGGAAATTTTGACAGAGCACATTTCCATCTGTAACTCCTAAAATATGCACAACACCTCAATTCTGACAGAAGTTAAGGTGTGAAACCTATACGTGACAATACATGTGAAATATTTAATTGGCCAAAAAGTTCAATAGTGGTGCTGTGGTATTTTTGTATTTCTTTTCCTTAATTATTTAAAAATATAAGGAGTTGGATTTCAAGGTTGGGGTCGGTCAGTGACCCTACCCAATTTTGGGTGGAGAATCAATTTTTGCAATAATATTTATGGTTTTTGTTCTCCTTCTTAGGTTAATTTTATTATTATTATTTTTGTGTTATTTCTTTTACTTTTTCAGCTTTCTCTGTGTCAGGTATTTAACCTCTATTGCTATACCTAGCTGTGGTTAAACCTGCAAAAAAATAAAGACAAACCAATATTTAAATTAGTTTTTGACTTATATATTCCAAACAGCAACTTTAAAAGCTTAAAGACTTGAATAATACAAAGGTATTATGAGTAAATAGCCACACCTTAAACCCTTATAAAAGGTAAGGGGCCTTAATCTTAAAGGAGTAAGAACAAAAGGAGCTTTGTCTATAAATAAGCTCACACCCTTTAAAGAGTAACACACAGGGGTTACTTATCCAAGTGAGACCTTCCACTTTGAAATTGGTGTTGCCAAATAGGTTATTGATTGAATTTAATACCAAAGTTTATAGCCCCAGTCAATCTTCTTCTTGAGATTAAGGTTAATGGGCTTGTTAACTCTTGCTTGTATTCTTGTTCAAATAATAATATAATAATGGATGATGAAAGGGCTACAGGGTAAAGACCCTGCTCTTTTAAGGTAACAGGAGCCCTCAGGGGACTCTAGTAATCACCAGGGGAGTGTCAGGCTCTGCTTGGTTTCGTCCTCAAAGGCCCAAGACATCATTACATCATTCCCAATGGGTAATGAAGAACTATTACTCATTGGGAAGGATTTTCAAGGTAAATTTTTCATTTTACCTATTAAAAGGTTACTTACTGGGTCTTAGGACTTATACACCGCTCAGATGGACGGTATAGAAGCCTTAGAATCCATCATAATGATTATTTATATTTATTTAATGTAGCTTAATACCTTGGAAAATAATTTAATTTTAATTATAAGTATCTTGGCTCATACTATACACATAGAGTATGTATACTCTTTGAAATGTTTATTAAAAGGTTTACAGCCTACAGATGAGCTCTGAGCCCTATGAGTGGACGCACTCAAGGCTCAGTGAAGTATATTAAAGCATTATTACATCCAAAAGAGGATAGTATTAAATAAGTAATTAATTTATAATTATACTATACCTATAAGGGGTATATACTCTTGGCAGTGCTACTAGAAGGTTCATAGCTTACAATTAAGTTCTAAAGAATCTGAGTGAACGCTCTCAAGGCTCAGTAAGGTTTATTAAATGTACAGAGGGAGTATTACTTATAATTACATCCCAAAGAGGGATAAGGTAAAAATTATGCAATTTAATTGTACAGAGTGGAGAGTATGGGTTAATATGATTACCATGGCTCCCAACTGAACCTTGAGCCTTCTGAGTGGACGCACTCAAGGCTCAGATTAGTATATTAAGGTATTAATGTATCCCAAAAGGGATAATATTAAATATGTAATTAATTTATACAGTATAGAGAGTATGGGTTAATATAATTACTGTAACTCCTTCCCAAAGAGAGGAAACACTTTGAAAACTTCTATATCAATAATTGGGACTCATCTGAGTCCTCATAACTTAATTTAAAGTTATATTGGGTCCCCTTCTTGATGATATAAATTATCAAGGTTTTAATTCCATAATCCATACTCATAAAAACATACTTATAAAACATCATAAAATATTATTCAGATTTAATATATAATTATAAAAATAGTCAACATTTTCATTATTTTCTTCATGGTGGGTTGAACCAGTGACCTTGGTATCAGATACTGGGAAGTGAGCCTAGTACTTAGCCACTATACCAACAGGACATATGAGTTTCCAGACATTTGGACAACTCTAACTGTCTCATGGCTGACACTCTGCAATAGTAGCAAGCCGATATCCAGATCCAGGGAGTTGTCTAAGATCCAAGGGAGGTAGAGATTGAAATCATCCAAAGGATTCCCAAGCTGATCATTGAATACTATGACTGCAGCCAGAAGGACAATCCAAGTATTGGAGAGATGAGAGGATGGAGGAGAGAGTCTGTTAGACTTTTTAAGATTGATTGATCTTGAATAAAATGCTCTCTTGGAAGGAAGGAGGGTGGAGGGAGGGATATCAAGGATTGATAGATTCAATCAAACAAGTTGCCTTGTATGAGTAGGATGATTGGATTGAGAGATGTGGGTGGGTGCTTGACAAGAAAGGGGAAGAGGGACAAACCAGGGTTGATAGGATCAGAGGAGAAGGGGTTTACTCTTCCATGGGCTTGATGATTTGGTAACTTGTCAGTACATGTGGAGCGCAAGACCTTTGAACAAGTGAGGGATGAGATGAAAGAAAAAAAGTGATATAGAAAATCCAACAATCAAAACAAGTCAGTATAGTTTGATTTAATCCAAAGGAGAAGGAAGATTAAAGAATTGGAATTTGTTTTTTAATATTTCCTTGTGGAAAAGAGTCTTTGGATTTTGTTTGTAAATGCAAAGATAAAAAATGGAATTATTTCTTTATAGGTATAAGTGTTGATGATACTTGGACTATCTCCAAGAGTTGCGTCCTTATATACAAAAAATGATTGAGATGCAGAAACTGGGAATAGAAAAAATTTATGACTGTCTGCCTGATCCAGGCCTATTTGGTTGCCTTTTCCTCTGATTTGAATTTGGGCTGGCTGAGAGGGGGAGACCATGATCTTGTGCGTCCATGGTTCAGTGACTGAAACGGTCAAGGGTCCTTGGTCCGGCAACAGTTAACCTGGTCACAGAATGAGACAAGAGTTGTCTTTTTCAGCCTAATCTCCTTGGTAGCATGGCTTCAGCTCAAGGCTGAGCTGTTTCATCATTGAGGGTAACTGGGAAGGCCTATGGGTATCCCCGCTTTGGGTTGGGATGGACTGGTCAAGCACCACCAACAGCTTTGGGGTGTAAGGTCATGACTAGTAGGCTTGATTTGCTGGATGCTGGCAGTGGCCACAGGTTGGTGGTAGTCCTTGTCTCTAGGGTTTTGCTTCTGGGTTGCCTTAGACAGTCTAGATGAAAAAACCATCATTGGGTCCAGTCCAATAAGATGAGAACTCAAACCAAGATTACTAATAGGTGTAAACAGGAATCAGTCAGTTAGCATGGTACGTTTTAGAGGTGCATAATCCTTTATTTGGAAGTTGAACATCAATTGATTGATTAGCCTAGCTTCATCAATGGGTAGATACTCACCTCAAATCAAGTGTTCAGGATTGTCTTGTTGTTCTAAACTCTCTAACTCCAATTTGGTCTGATATCCTCATAGTACTGGAAATGGGCTTGATGGATGTGGAGAGGTTTAGATATTTATTTATCAAGGCAAGTTGACCTCCTCCTGGACTGGTGTTGCTTCTTGACCACCTTTAAGGGGGAATTTCTATCTCATGCACTGCACTTTACACATATAAATTATTCTTGGCCCCCTTAAATGTGTCATTCCCTGCCTTCACTCTTCCTCCACTGAGCATCTAAATAAATATTTAATTCCATCATGATTCAAGCTGGTCCTGGTGCACTGCCTCACTTGAGGTCAAGGGCTTGGCAATAAATCTGACCCATGGGCCGACTGGAGGGTTGACAGCTGATCATCATTGGTTTTGGCCTACCGTTACTAGCAAAGATATTTTGTAGTAAGGTTTGGGAGCCATTGATGGTAAATTAGGTGAAATACAATCCAAGTCAAATGGAGGGCAGCTTTCTGTCAAGGGTGGGTAGGAGGAAGGATTGAGTGGGATGAAGTTGAGATTTGAGGCAGAGTAAGGTAGAGTAACCAATCCCCTCCAAGTTGAGGATATTACTCGCACTAGGCTGGCAAAAGATTTTGATGGAATCATGGGAGCTAAAGTTAGATCTGAGGTAGGCCTATTCAATTGAGCTTAGGGTTTTCCACGAATGATTGTGTGGGGAAAAGAGGGTAAGGTGAGTTAATCAATTGAGTTGGTTGAGTAAACAATTGGATAGGATGAATGCACAAGTGGTGATGGATGGATTGAAGCAAATGAGATGCTTGAGGGAAGGAGGGAAGCTTAGGATGGATTGAATAGGAATAAATCTTGCTTTTGAAGCATTTTGAAACTTGGTGGTAGGAGTTAGGGGTATCAAATCTCAACCAAATCAATCAATGCCAATGAAGGTTATCTGATCATAATTTATGATCCTTGAATTTTGAGGATGATGACCCATTAGACCGGGGGGATTGGAGTGAGGATTAAGTTGAGGGTAGTTAATTTTCTGGATTGGTTGAGGGAATAGTAAGGAAGGTATCAATGAGTAGAGGGTTGTTGTTAGGAGTGGGAGAGGAGGTTAGGGATGAAGAGTTGATGAGATGGCATAGGATTGTCTGCCTGATTTGTTATTTTAGATTATCAGGTATTTGGGAGTTTGATGGTTGATGATCAGTCGTGGTGGTGAGTCTGATGAGCTTTGGAAGTGGAGGGGTAGATTCAATTGCCTGGTTGGAGGGTGAAAAGAGGGTGAGGTTGTTGGTCAAATTGAGGGTGGGAACAAGCCTTGAGATTTGGATGAGATGGAGTAGGTTGGAATGGGTTGAAGAGTTTGAGGGTAAGTCAATGAGAGTAATTGAACTTTGGTAGCCATTGAAATTCTCTATGGATGTAATCCATTGGAATTCAATGTAAGCAAATTGAGCTGAAAAAATTGAAATTCCATCATGGTTGCCAACCATTGCAACTTTTCATGGATGATGACCATTGATTCTCATGACAGACTGCGACCATTAGAAGGCCTGATGGATGGCAACCAATGTTCTTCTTAATGTTTGCTAAAAATTGCAACTCTTTATGTATGGTTGCAATTTCTTCTCATAATGGACTGTAACCATTAGAATGCCTCATGGAAAGTGAGAAATGTTCTTCTGAATGGTCACTGACCATTGCAGTTCTTTATGGATGGTGACAATTGATTCTCCTGAGCAACTGTGACCATCAGAATGCCTCATGGACAGCAAGCAATGTTCTTCTTAATGGTTTCCAACCATTGCAGTTTTTTATGGAGGGAAAAAATTCATTCTCATGACCAACTGTGACCATTGAAATGCCTCATGGATGGTGACCAATTTTGTTCTTGATGGTAAACAACCACTTCAATTCTTTATGGATGGCAAAAATTGCTTCTCATGATGGACTGTGACCATTAGAATGCCTCATGGACAGTGAGCAATGTTCTTCTTAATGGTTTCCAACCATTGCAGTTCTTTATGAATGGTGACCATTGATTCTAATGAGCAATTGTGACCATGAGAATGCCTCATGGATGGCAAAAAATTTTCTCCTCAATGGTTGCCAACTAATAAAGTTTTTTATGGAGGGAAACAATTTATTCTTGCGACCAACTGTGACCTTTAGAATGCCTCATGGATGGTGACCAATGTTCTTCTTGATGGTTTCCAACCACTGCAATTCTTTATTGATGGCAAAAATTTCTTCTCATGATGGACTGTGACCATCAGAATGCCTCATGGACAGTTATTAATGTTCTTCTTAATGTTTTCCAACAATTGCAGTTCTTTATGGATGGTTACAATTGATTCTCATGAGAAACTGTGACCATTAGAATGCCTCATGGATGGCAAGCAATGTGCTTCTTAATTGTTGCCAACCATTACAGTTTTTTATGGAGGGCAACAATTGATTCTCATGACAAAATGTGACCATTACAATGCCTCATGGATGGTGACCAATGTTCTTCTTGATGGTTGCCAATCACTGTAATTATTTATGGATGGCAAAAATTTCTTCTCATGATGGACTGTGACCATCAGAATGCCTCATGGATGGTGACCAATTTTCTTCTTAATGGTCGCCGACCCTTTTTTCCTGAAAGTTTGATTTACAGTAAAAGGGTGTCAAACACAATTTCACAAAGTGTAACATCTTATGTACACATATGGGATTATTGGTGAAAAAATTACTCATGGCATAGTGGAAAAAATGTACTTCTCTAGAATTGTGATGGAAGAGTAATGTACAGGATAGTGAGGAAGGAAGACAGCAAACATATGAGTGAGATTGGGAAGAAGGAGATGAGAAGGAGCTTGGCTTTTGAGTGCTCAACAAGGATGTGGGCATAAAATAAGCTGTGTATCAAAACTGGCTAGATATGCCCACAGCCTTGTGAAGGAACCCAAAATGGACTTGTACACTGGTTTTCCAGCATACAACTCCTGAAAGGATCATGGTGCATAGGAAATAATGAGGTTGTGCAATTGGGTTGCCAAGGTCCAGCTTGGCTTTTGGGTGCTGCACAAGGGTGTGGGCATTGAATAAGCTGTGGATTAAAACTGGCTTGATATGCCCACACCCTTGTGAATGAACCCAGAGTGGAGTTGTACACTGAGGGGCAAGCGTACAACTCCTGAAAGGATCATGGTGTATAGGGCATAATGGGGTTGTGCAATCCAATGGCCAAGGCGCAGCTCCAATTGGCTCACAGCTTTCTGCTTGCCCCCAATTACAGCTCCAAATGGTCCCAGACAGTTTTGGCTGTAAGGAATGCGCATTCCCTGGCTGAGCAGCCAGGAAATGCCAAGCGGGCTGTCCCACAAGGGCTCAACTGCATTTTTTTTGGATTGTGCAAGGGTGTAGGCATAAGGCAAGGGAAACCTGTTTTGAAGATTCATTTTAGCCCACCTCTGGGGGGTTTTGGCATAGATATTATGCATTTTGTGTTCTCAAGCTGCTTTCACAGAATTTCAATTGAAAAAAAAGGGTGAAGGCACCTTGGTAAAAAAAAAATTTCAAGCTTGCCCATGGTTGGAAACCATTGGGAAAGCTAATGGTTTACAAGCATTGGGCAGAGAAAATGAATGGTTGGCGACCATTAGGGCAAGCTAATGGTTGGAAAACATTGGGGAAAGCTAATGGTTGGCAACCATTGGGGAAAGCTAATGGTTGGCAACCATTGGGGAAAGCTAATGGTTGGAAACCATTGGGTAAAGCTAATGGCCAGAAAAAATTGGGGAAAGATGATGTTCCACGGCCATTAGGGCAAGATAATGGTTGGCAACCATGGGGAAATCTGATGGTTGGCAACCATTGGGGAAAGCTAATGTCCAGGAACCATTGGGGAAAGCTAATGGTTCCATAGGCGTGAGTTAAAAAATCAGGCAAAGCTCAGCCTAAGCTAATGAACAGAATACCTGAGACAAAGGTGATGGATGGCGAGCATTTAGAGTGATTCACTCCTCAATGAATAAATGCAAAAGAGGTTGTGTATAAGACGTGGGTGGATATTGCATCCAATTCATGAATCAATACCTCCCTCCATTAAGCCATCCCTCCATCATTTGTTCAATACATATATCCATCCATCCATCCATCCATCCATCAATCCATCCATCAATCCATACATCCATCAATAAATCCATCCATCCATCCATCCATCCATCCATCCATCCATTGGTAAGCTTGCTACTATTGCAGAGCAAGCTGCAAAAGTAACATAGACATGATAAAAATAATAATAATAAAATTAACCTGGGAAGGAGTAGGAAAACCATGAATATTATTACAGAAATAAATTCTCCACCCAAAATTGGGTAGGGTCACTCACTGACCCCACCCTTGAAATCCAACTCCTTATATTTTTAAATAATTAAGGAAAGAAAGACCAAAATACCATGGCACCACTATTGAACTTTTTGGCCAATGAAAAATTTCACACATGTTGTCACCTATAGGTTTCACACCTAAAATTCAGTCAGAATAGAGTTTTTTGTATATTTTAGGAGTTACGGACAGAAATATGTTCTGTCACAATTCCTGTAGGCAGCTGCAGCAGCCAATGCACCCGCGCGCGGCTGAAATACAGCTTTTGCACTCTATCAAGGTTGTGTACGCAGCCCCAGGCCTCTGAAAAGTACGCAGCCGCGGGACTATGGGTTGAAAAAGTGACAGGTGGCCTGAGAAACTTAGGTACTGCGTAAACATGCTACAACCCACATGGGAACATTCTACATATGTAATAAATGTTCCCGTGGATAGTAGATAGTCTAAAAATACATAAAATTATAAAAAAAATACTTCAATAACCCTTATACATATTTTTTATATAATTCAAAGTACCAAGAATGTCGAAAATAAGATAATGAAAACTTCTTAAAATATATTGAAATACTTTAATATACTATTATGAGAATTTCTGGACATCAATAATTTTGTGACATACTAAGAAAACTAATGATGTAAAAGTATTACATGAATTCCCATGAATTATATTTTTAAGTAATTATTCTAGTAAATTAACTGAAATTTGATAATAAGGAATTAAATCAATATCATGACTTTACTCCAAATATTTAATACATAATGAGAACTCACCTGACATCAAAATGTCCGCAGGAATTTCTATTAAAATAATTATTTACTTACTGGGAACATTTACTAAGGATAATCAATTATATAATACATAAAAAGGACAGATTAGTGTTATTCACACATCCTAATATCAATTATAAAGTAGAATAATTCCCATACCCTGAGGAATTAGATGCTACCCGTACTACAGCACCAAGAAAACATTACAGGATACCACTGGTTATCCTACTAGTCTCATTTTCTGTCCCTTTGAGCCCCTGTAACCCTCAGAAGGATAATATTGGGACTCCAAAAGCTATAAATAAAGAGCTCTTTTGAGGATATTGATGGGCAGAGACCCAGTTATATTTATATCCAGACACCTTGCCAAGGTAATCAAGTACTTAAAAGAGATAATTAAGTGATTTATGGCTTATTTTGATTAATAATATTGTTCCTCAACCTCTTTTTATCAATTTAAACTTCTTATAACCCCAGTATACAGGTTTAACCCATCAGTGAACATCCCAAACAGATAACCAAAGTATTTGATAATATACCATTGAGTTTTATTATCCTTTCTCTGTTGTGGCAGCTTTGTTACAAAGCCCTGCCACTCCACCGTGTTTTTTTTATACATATTATCTTTGGGAAAAATATATTTTAAACTAAAGAGGTCGGAGTAACCAGGACTCCGTGTTTTCACACTGAAATCCCTGAAAAGAGGTGTTAAAGATCCCCCAATATAATTGTGGCCCCTCTATAAAAATGTTGAATAATCAATTTATCTACATTGATTTAAAACAATAAACTGTACACAAACCAATTAACCTTGCAATAAGCTTTATCCAAGTATTTTACAGATTTTTGTTGCATTTATTAAAAAATATATTTATTATTTGTTCTATCACCTCTGGTAGCTAAAGGATAGCAAGGGTCTTGGCATCCAAGAGGCTGAAAATTGGGGGTCTGGCCGGGAAATATTCCATTTTATTATATTTAATACCTTGGACCAGACATTTCACAAAAATTTTAATCAAAGCTAAATTTATCTGACTTCATAACCGTGATTTATCATTTAATTCTCTTGCAGTGGATTTAAAAACAAATGCAGAATTAATAATCTATTATTGAAATCTTTTCAAGATAAGAAAAGAAGAATATATTAAAAATTATAAACCTACTGGTTGGAAAGCTTTAAATCAAGTGAGAAACTTAATATCTCTTCTGCACATAAAAACTTAGATAAACTCCTTGAACAAGAAGATCTTGAAAGGCTTATCAACTTCCAGGCCCATTAAGAAAACATAAAGCTTGGAAGAAATACCGTATAAATTACTTTTTGAAATATAAAAGTAAGTATACAACTTGTATTACCATATTATTTTTTTAAAATAATATTAATAAATTTTATTCACCAATAAAATAACCCTTTTAGATCAGTGAGCCCGCCTATACCAGAAACCACAACCACTGAAACTGATTTACTGGATCAAGAAGTCCCAGATATCTCTGGACGCCCTGAAGATATTGACTGGACATGTGAAGACCCCATAGGAACACACCCAGACCACTTAGGATTACCTACTAAGGACCAATTTAATCCCAATGGAGTCTTGGTACCTTCGAACATCAACTTAAGTGAGTTTGAAATAAAATTAATTTTTAAATATTTTTTCTGTAGAAAGGAAAATACTTATAAAAATTTTATTCAAATATGAATAGACGTAACAAAACAGCCTCAGGTAGAATTCCCTTCTATGGATCTTTGCCGAGAGCTCCCAGTAACCGTGAGACCACCAATAATGACAAAGATGAAAGGACTGGAACTCATGAATCAAATGTTGATGGAAAATGAACAGCACCAAGTACTTCTGCCCTCCCCCAACCTAGAGCTGGAGAAGGTAGTAGAAATAATCCACCCTCCATTACAAGAAGATTCCCTGCAGCCACCCAAGCAGAATCAGGCCAAGGAATCCAGGATCAAAGACTTAGTCAGAGAGCACATGAAATATTGGGAAGAGTTCAAAGAAGCCCAAGCCAAGGAGGACATGGTATCTATGAAAAAAATAATCTCCCAGGCAAAAGCTACCCAGATAGCTCTTCAGAAAATGATTCCAAGGAAAGAGGTAGAATCCTACATAATAAAGTGCAATCCTTGGATCCTCTTCCCATCCAAAGCCAAAGGGAAAGAAAGATTGGGATGAGATAATTTTCAAAAATGGAAAAATGTTTACAGCAATTAGCCTCTAATTCTGAGCCCAAAAAAACCTCTGATGTAATTAATTCCTTTTCTCATGATATGCGTCATAATTTCTAAATTGTTTGTGGAAATTTGTATGGTGTTTATACCCAAATGGATAAATTAACCTCAGTAGTAGCCAAATTGATTAATAACAAAACAAAGACAGTAGGAATGGAAGATATCAAAGAACACAAAGAACAGTTATTGGAGACAATTAATAAAGGTAGGATCAGACAGACTCAAACAATTGAGAATATGTTATCAGGAATCCAACAAGATTTTATTATGTCTTTCCAACCCTTAAAAGAAGAATTAGTAACCACTACTAACAGCTCCAGTCTATCACTTAGTGAGAAATTGGATCTGCTTAATAATAAAGTGGACCTGCAACTTAATCTGATCAAGAATTATCTTAGAGACTTAAAATTCTGTCTGAAAATGCCTTGGGGGGTACCACAGACAAACCAAAACCTCCCAGACAAACAACTCCTCCTTATGCACCACCCTTCCTGAGAATTCATAGGAGTGACACCTTCAGGCCTTGTCCTACCCCTGAGATGGAGCAAGCCCTGAAACTGATAACCTCTATTTCTGAATAGCCCAAGTTCTCCGGTGACGGAGAATACAATCATGTAAATTTTTTCAAATTTATTGACTACACTATTAACTCTTATGACTTACCAGAAGCTCTGGCTGTAGTCAGGCTACCAAGACTATTTGAAGGAGTAGCCTTGGAATGGTTTATCAGTAAAAGAGAAGAATTAGGATTCTTACCATGGAATTCTTTGATACTTCTAATTAAAGAACAATATGGTTCCAGAATGTGGAAAAAAAAATGATGAAAAATTTTGAAAATTCCTCATTTGACCCCTCCAAGGATAAGCCTCACAAATGGTGCTTGGAACATAAAAAAAGACTAGACTGCTTCTATCAAGATGCTGATAAAGAGGAATTAAATGAAAGACTCCTCAACTTGTGTCCTGGAAATCTTAACCACAGTGTAAGATGCAGGATGAGTATGGATGCTGACTTTCCAATTTTAATCAATGTGTTAGAAGAAGTGTTAGAAATGAATGGGTTAGAAGAGAAAGTCCCTGCTAGACCCAAAGAGAAATACTACATTAAAAAAACCAGAGGACAACCCCCTCTTATAAATACCTCTGCTAATAAGAAACCTAATGAAAATAGGGACAAAGAGAGGATGCCTGGAACTTGTTAGAATTGTAAAAAGACAGGGCATATGAGACAAGACTGCCCATTACCAAAAAGAAACATAGCAGTCTTGGAAGGAGAGCAGGATGTTGAAGGGAATCAGAACTATGAAGATATAGCTGATACCAAAGGATATCTTTCTGAATGTGAATTGATTCTGAAAAACCCTGTTTATGTTATAGAAGGAGATATAGGCACTTCTAAAGAAATAATTAACATCTATGGGGATTCTAGTTTGTCCCAAAAATGGGATGCTACCATAATTCCTAGACATATTACGGATGTTAAACCATTAACAGTTAAACCTATGAGTGGAAAAATTTATACCACTGGTGTGATGACCAAATCTGGACACCCTGGAAAAGATGCGGAAAAATTCAAATTTTGTTCTATGAGTCTTTTGTTTAGGTGTCATTTATCTGGAAAAAAAAATAATTCCGCTCTATTTGTAGTATCCTTTGTACATAGTCTAACAGGGCCTCCTGCCTATATAAGGAGGTGCTCTCCCCTGCCTTTTGGAGGGGTATCAGAAGCGGATGGTACCTTATCATCAGATCCTATCATACCAGAGATCAACACCATCACTACTATCTTGAAATTAAATCATCCCTGGGGTCTCATTTCCCTTCATCTGAGTCTAAAATTTGGGTATATCTATGATTGCCCCTTGATCCCTGAGCCTCAATACTCAAACCCTGATCCTTGATCCTTATCACCAATTTCAGCTTGCTACTATTGCAGAGCAAGGTGCAAAAGTAACAAGAATAACATAAAAATAATAATAATACAATTAACCTGAGAAGGAGTAGGAAAACCATAAATATTACTACAGAAATGGATTCCCCACCCAAAATTAGGTAGGGTCACTCACTGACCCCACCCTTGAAACCCAACTCCTTATATTTTTGAATAATTAAGGAAAGAAAAACCAAAATACTATTGCTCCATTATTGAGATTTTTTCCAATTGAATATTTCACACACATTTTCACGTATATGTTTCACACCTAAAATTCAGTCAGAATTGAGGTGTTGTGTATATTTTAGGAGTTACGGGCAAAAATGTGTTTTGTCACAATTCACGCACCCAGCCGCGGCAGCCAATGCACCCACCCCCAGCTGAGATACAGCCTTGTGACTCCATCGAGGTTGTGTATGCAGCCCTGGGCCTCTGAAAAGTACGCAGCCGCGGGACTACGGGTTGACAGAGTGACAGGCGGCCTGAGAGGCTCAGGTACCGCGTAAACATGCTACAACCAACACAGGAACTTTCTACATATGTAAAAAATGTTCCTGTGAATAGTAGACTGTCTAAAAATACATAATATTATATAAAAATACATAAATAATTCTTATACCTATTTTTTATTTAATATAATGCAAATTACCAAGATTGTTGTAAATAAGACAATGACAACTTATAAAAATATATTAAAATACTTTATTATACTTTTATGAGAATTGCTAGACATCAATATCTTCGTGACATACTAAGAAAACTAATGATATAAAATTATTACATGAATTTCCATGACTTATATTTTTAAGTAATTACCTTACTAAATCAACTGGAACTCGAAAATAAGGAGTAAAATCAATATTATGAATTTTACTCAATTTATATAATACATAATGAGAATTTACCTGACATCAAGATTTCCGTAGATATGTCTCTTTATATAATTATTATACTACTGGGAACATTTACTAAGGATAATTAATTAAATAATACATAAACAGGACAGATGAGTGTTATTCACATGTCCTAATGTTTATTATAAAGTATAATAATTCCCATAACCTGTGGAATTAGATGCTACCCGTGCAATAGAACCAAGAACACATGACAGGCTACCCCTGGTTACCCTGCTAGCCTTGGTGTCCGTCCCTTTGAGCATCTACAACCGTCAGAAGGACAATATTGGGACTCAAAAAGCTATAAATAAAGAGCTCTTTTGAGGATATTAATGGGCAGAGACCCAGTAATATTCATATCCAGAAACCATGCCAAGGTAAGCAGATACTTATAAGAGATAATTAAGTGATTGATGGAAATGTCTGATCAGTAATATCTGTCCTAAACCTCTTTTTATCAATCAAAACTGCTGAACAACCTTATAACCCCAGTATACAGGTTTAACCTATCAGTACAAATCTCAAACAGATACCCAAAGGATTTAATAATATACCAGTAATTCTTATTATCCTTTGTCTGTTGGGGTAGCTTGGCTACAAGGCCCTACCACTCCACTGTGTATTTTCTATACATATTATCTTTGGGTAAAATATTCTTTAGACTAAAGAGCCCAAAGTAACCAGGACTATGTGTTTTCATACTGAAATCCCTGAAGAGAGGCGTTAAAGATCCCCAATAAAATTGTGGCCCCTCTATCAAAATATTTAATAATCAATTTATTCATATTGATTTAAAACAATAAACAATAACCAAACCACTTAACCTTGAAATAAGCTTAATCAAAATATTTTACAAATTTTTGCTGCATTTATTAAATGATATATTTATTATTTACTCTATCACCTCTGGTGGCTAAAGGATAGCACGTGTCTTGGCATCCAGGAGGCTTACAACCAATCAATAGCTTTGCTGGTTGAAGAAGAATTGGACTGACTGAATTCTTGAGTGCGTTACACCACTCCTGATCCCTTTATCCAACCATACTGGTCCTGATTATCCTTGATTATCTTTCTGGAACCAGTCACGTTTGACTGAAGAGCTTTTATTAAGCTTGAAACCTGGAGTGTTAAACCTCCCTTCATTTCTTTTGAATTTGAATTCCACCACGCTACTCTTGAGTCCCTTGTGAAGTGTTGGGTTATTCTTGTTTTAATCAGTTATTGTTTTGCTTCTAGAGCTTCTTCAAACAATTAGCTTTGTCTTGTGCAGCCACCTACAGTTATCTGGTACCCTTCAAGCCCTTGATTGCGGAGAGTTGGGTAGGTTCATTGGGAACCTGGAGGTTGTTTGGGATTGAGTTGATCTTTCCTAAGATTCTGCTGAAGACCAGAGCTATTAGCTTGTGGGCGTTGTCACTCACAATTGCCTTGTCTTGTTGAACTCTGAACAATTCTTGACTAAGTTTTCCCTGACATCATCTTGCCTCAGGTAGTGTTGTTTCCCAGCTACCTTCCACTATAATCTTTATCCTCTACTTTTGGTCCCTTTTTTACCAGGTTCTGAACTTTGATCTTGGTTACATTTAAATATTTTTGTAACACTCAGGAGGCCAGCCTAAACAGCACCTTTCCCCTCCACAGAACTGCCACGGCCTAGCATTGTTTGGAGTCTTACATTTGGTCCCCTGGGATGGGATCAAACCAGCAACCTTGGGATATACAGTCCCAACTTCAATCATCAACTTCAAAATCCAATCTCTTTTTTTTTCTGTCATCATCTAAATCCGTGGAGGCAACGTGTTCTAGAAGTAAGTCCTCCCAATTGTGCATCATCTGGGCAAGAAACTTGTCATTTTTTCAGAAACCCTACTCTTGCCACATATGTGAGCCACTTTGGAAACCTGCGCCTTGGATCTTCTAGGAAACTTTGTGAAAATGGAATCAACCAGCAACTCTTCTACTTGTACCAAGATGTTTTAGATCAAGCCCCAGAACAAGAACTTAGGATTCAATGGGACAAACGTGGAATGCTTCTTGGACTTGTACAAGATGGCTGCTTTGGTGGACGGGGCTAGAAAATTTGATATGGCTTACGAGTTATGTTTTTTTATCTCCTCTGACAAAGTTATGGAAATCATTGAGTTGTTTGAAGGTTTTGAACAACATAACTGGGCCCTGCTGCGGGGAGGGATTTTGGCCTATGGGAGAAAAATAGATGTAGCACTGTTTACTTTGCAGGATCTAGATAACTTTGTCTCCCAGTGGATCTCCAATGGTGGTGTGGCTTCAGCTCCTGATTATCAGTCCTTTAGGAAATCTTGGGATCCCATCCAATCCTATCTTTTCTGAAACAATCACATCAACACAGTGGAAAAAATTTGAGTCGGATTTTTCCAATCTTTCTCTCTTGGAGTGTGGGAAAGGATCAAGGACAAACTGGTTGAGTCTGGATCCATGATCACTACCAGGGATAATCAATTCAAGCTCCCTGGTTTCCTTAGCCTTAGGGGAGTGGTGGATAAAGTTATGAAAGGTCAAACAGCCCTCACTTTTGAGAAATCTAAAACCACTGAACCAGTCCATTCTCCCTCTTTCAAAGAGTCAAATTAGATTATGAATAAAATGGAATCTGATTGCTGGCCCAAGAACCCTCAGCCTAACCAAGAAACCACTACAATGGACAAGATCACTAAACTTCCCAAAGCTTTTGAGAAAAAAATGGATCAAAAGATTTCCTCTCTTGCTATTCCTAAACCTTCTAGTGCTTTTTTTTAAAAATACTATAGTCTGCTATTATTGCCACAGGGAAGGCCATGGAACCAGTTGATGTCTCAAAATACAGAAGGAGAAAGAAAAGAAATCGGTAGAGCAAAAAGGGAATAATTTTTTGCTTCCTAATGGTGCCTTAATCTCCTTTGATTCATCTCAACCTATTCATCATCTGGTGGCCTCTTACCAGCCACCCCCTTCTATGAAGGCATCCTTGGCTTCTGTGGATTCCCAATGTTCTTGTGGTGCTCTTCAACCCTGGTATCCCCCAGCCATTTCCTCCTCCTTTGATTGGTACTTATCAATCTGATCCAGCTAGGAAGCAACATGAGGAGCCCAAACCTCATAAAGCTCCTTCCCTGCCAACCTCTATCCTCCAAAAAAAACCCAAACAAAAATCTTCACATGAGCCCCCTTCAGATGTAGAAGACATGGAGGTGGAAAAAGAAAAACTCATGGAAAGGTCTCAAGATCACCCTGATCCTCATCCCTCATCTATTAAACCTCCTCAATCCCCTGATCCTGTTCCTGCTTCACCCAATCTTCCTCCCTCCACCCAGCCCAAAGTTTGGTTTGAGAGGGGAATTTCCAAAGATCACCCCAATGCTGTGGAAGGGGTATTAAAGAAAATTTCTGATCTCAAAATTCCTGATCTATCTGTGGCTGAACTCCTGTCAATCTCTCCATCTGTTGCTGAAGGAATGAAGATATGGGTTTTGTGTTGACGTGTGGAAATTGGTCCTGAGGAACTCAAGGTCTCCTCTGGAACTTTGATAGGGGATTCTGGTGGAACAGATCCCTCTTCTGAGTCTAGTATTTACTCATGTCTTCTTGGTTTTCTTCCCTGCCATCTATGTGAATCAGCTAAAACGGTCTTGCTCCTTGTCAACTCTGGCTCTCAGCTCAACTTGATCTTGAATACTATGGCCTGAAAACTGAAACTCAGCACTAGGGTCAGCTTCACCTCTTCAGTTTATGGAATAGGAAACCAGTCTTGTGAATGGGTTGAAATAGTTGAAGACTTTCCAGTCCAGATTGGCCAAAAAATCATTGGAACTTGTCATTTCTTGATCACACGCTTGGATGGACCTATGATCTTGGGTCAACCTTTCTTAATTGACTTTGGAGCAACTCTGATGTTTTCTGATCAAGTTGGGGAGGGAATCCTCCTCTCCAATTCAGATGGTAGAAAAATTGAGGTTCCTCTTTGTTCTTTGGATTCTTTTTTCTGGGAAAGAGATTTTCCCGGTCATTTTCCTAAACAGAAGGATAATTCCAGTTCCTTTCATTTTTTATGAGAGTAGTTGATCCTACTAATAGTTTTTGTTCTTTTCAGCCTCAAACTTCAACTCAAGGGTCAACTCTCATCCCAGAGGCTTATTTCTCTTTCTTTTCAACTTTCTTTTCTGATCTCAAAAATAACAAATGTCAAAAACAAATCAAAAAGGAAAATTCAAAAATGTTTCTTCTTCATCTTTTTTTCTTCTTTTCCTTGTACTCTTATTCCTAAACAACCTTCTCTTAGTTCCTTTTTGAATTTCCGCAATGAGTCTAAACTAGATCCCATTCTCAATCCTATTTTTGGTGGCTTGGAAATGGAAAAATATGGGTTTCAGTTGAGGAAAATTGGGGTAGAAGTAAGTCCTCCCAATTGTGCACTACCAGGGTATCCTACTACTATCATTTTCGAAACCCTACCTTGTGCTACACATGTGAGCAATGCATTATCCCCTGGGACTTCTTTTATGGAAAAGGCACCTTTCAAAAACGTTGCGGAAAATTGAGCTTGGAAGGTGTTAGAACTTGGTCTCAATCCTTGTAGTCAGATCTCTCTGGTCAACTCTTGGCAAAAACAAGAACCGCTCTCTTTTGCCTCCAAATATAAACCAGTTGACAGGAAAATCCAACCAGTCAACCAACAAATGCCTCTCAAAATTAATCCTTCTCTTAGGCCTCCTCCTCAATCCCGCAATCCTTATTGTGGTTTACCTCCATCTCTCACTGGTCCATTCATCCCCTCCGGTCGTGTGACTGAAGAACTTCTGAGAGTAGTCAACTTTGGACCAAATAGATGGCTTCTACCTGATGAGTTGTATTTGATCAAAAATATATTGGCTCTTAGGGAAAAGGCTATTTCTTTCTGTGAAGAAGAGAGATGTCTCTTGAAAGAGTCCTATGGTCTGCCTTATATCATTCCTGTAGTAGAACATGATCCCTGGCAAAAGAAAAAGATACCCATCCCTGCACCAAAGTCAACGAGTTCATCAATTTGGTCTGGGAACAAGTCCAAACCGGTTTATAAAAACAGTAGTTATTCCAGTCCTGTTTTCTGTGTCCTTAAAAGTAAAGGTAAACTTAGAATAGTTCATGATCTCCAGCCGCTAAATAAGGTTACTATTAAAGACTCTGCTTTTCCCCCTGCTACTGAAGAATTTGTTGAATCCTTCTCCGGGATAGCTTGCTATGGTCTAGGTGACATTATGGGTGGCTATGAAAATGGTTCCTTACACTTGAATTTTTGCCCTCTCACTACATTTGATACTCCCCTTGGTTGTTTCCAACTTACTCAATTGCCTCAAGGCGCCACCAACTTGGTTGCAGCCTATCAGGCTCAGATGGTTTGGATCATCCAGGATGAAATCCCTGATCATGCTTGTATCTTTATTGACAATGGCGGAATTAAAGTAACAGTTTCTGATTATAACAATGAGCTCTTACCCTGGCATTCAGGAAACCGTTGATTCATCTGGGAATATGCAACCACTTTGGAAAGGATCTTGTTCTGAATCAAAGAATCAGGGCTCACTGTCTCCAGATCCAAATTGGCTGCCTGTTTCCCTGCTCTGGAAATTGTTGGTCATTTGGTGTGCAAGGAAGGAAGGAGGATGGCTCCATTCAAGATCAACAAAATCCTCTCTTGGCCTACTCCCATCAATCCAACTGAAGCAAGGGGTTTTCTAGGTTTTGTCACTTATGTTTGAATCTTTATGCCGTCTCTATCCAAAATCTGTGCTCCCCTACGTCGCCTGACCAGAAAAGATGCTGAGTGGATCTGGACCCAAGATTGTGAAGATTCTTTTCAGCTGCTTAAAATGATGGTTGGCCAAGACATAGTCTTGATGAAGATCTCTTATGGACCAGGGGCTGGCAAGATCAAATTGGCTGTTGATTCTAGTTATCAATCTGTTGGGGCTGTCCTCACTTAGGAAGATGAAAACGGTTGGGACCATCATGCTCTCTATGAATCCTTGTTATTTTCAGATGTAGAATCCAGGTAATCACAACCAAAACTGGAAATCTGTGGCTTGTCTCAAATCTTGAAGAAACTCCAAACTGTCCTCTGGGGTCAACACTCAAGTTACAAGTTGACGCACAATCCATCATCAAAACAATCAATGTACCCAGCCTCCCAAATGCTGCTATAACCCTTTGGGTGGCCTTTATCAAACTTTTCTCTTTTGATATTGTTCATAGGCCGGGAAAATCCTTCACCATGCCTGATGGTTTATCTCAACGCCCCCTTCGAGATGGAGAATCAGATTTTGGAGTGGACTTTGACAAGGAGGAGCCTTTAATTTGTCCAGTCTTCACCTTTTCCTCCAAAGATTGTTCTGGCTTCCAACAAGGTTTCTGGCTAAAATTAGAGCAGTACCTTGCCACTCTCCAAAGGCCTCCTGATCTCTCTGTTAAAGATTTCCAATCACTGAAAAGGAAGTCATCCAATTTCTTTTTCCAAGGTACTAGGCTTATGAAAAGAGGCAATCCTTGTGCTCTAATTGTCGTCACAATCACTTCTAAGCAAGATTCAATTCTCAAAAGTCTCCATGAAGGCCTTGGGCATTGCGGCAAAACCAAGACCTATCAACGTATATCCAAACAATTGTGGTGGCCATCTTTGAAGAATTCAGTCTCTCAATGGTGCAAGAGTTGTGAAGTATGTCAGAAACGTGATCTTAGGCGCCCGGCTGAAATTTTTTATCCCACTGGAGATTCCACTGTGTTTGGAAGGATTGCTATGGATGTGGTTCACATTAAGGCTGGTGGAGCTAAGTACCTCATTGTGGCTAGAGATGATTTTTCTGGATGGGTTGAAGCAAAATTTCTTAAGAGCCTTATTTCTGAATCAGTAGCAGCCTTCCTTTATGAGAATTGGACAATGCATTACCGTTTGGCTCAATCTTATTCAACTGATGGTGGCTCTGAGGTTGGTGGCAAACTGGCCAAAATGATACAATTGCTTCCTGGTCAACCTAGGGTGACCAGTCCTTCTTATCCTGAAGGACAAGGCATGGTGGAAAGAAGCCATGCCCCTTTGAAGGCTGCTCTTGTCATGTTGGCTGGTGAAAGTGGAAAGAATTGTTGCAAATTTCTTCCTCTGGTTCTCTTCTCTGATCAAATTTCAACTAAACAAACTACTGGCTACTCACCTTACAAAATTATCTTTTTACAAAGGTCTGTACTTCCTCTTGATCTGGAAATGGAATCTTTCTTAGGAATTTCTTGGGAAAAGGTT
Organism: Puccinia polysora; assembly: GCA_025617555.3. NCBI lineage: Eukaryota > Fungi > Basidiomycota > Pucciniomycetes > Pucciniales > Pucciniaceae > Puccinia > Puccinia polysora. The sequence goes on along the minus strand of JAOOQA010000021.1, from coordinate 1,266,741 downwards.
TCTTCCACCACTGATCTATTGGTTGCCAGATCCAAGCAACTGGAGCAAAGTGAAGATGTTCGTGACAAATCTTATCAGAAAATGATGGAGTCAAGGGAAAAATCAGTCCATTATTGGGAGGATAAGCATTCCAATTGATTCAGGGATCCCTTGAATCCTGGTTATCTAGTTTTAGCTTATAATGGATCCTTGGAAACTCAGTGGGGAAAGCTTTTTTAAAATTGCTGGAATGGTCCTTATTGAGTGGTCCTTCAAGTCAGAGGTGGATCAAATCTTTTGGAGGAACTGGATGGTACTCAGATGGCCAGAAGGTTCTCTGCTGATCAGGTCAAGAAATTTCATTGTTGTGGAGACAACTTTGATCAGAAGTAAGTCCTCCCAATTTTGCACCACCAGGGTCATCTGCTGCATTTTTTTGTGAAACTCTACTGTATGCCACATACTTAGAACCTGGGAAGCCTTCCTTGTTTTATTGCAGGCAACTCTAGGAATTTCTTTGGATGGATCAAGATGTTCTTTACAATCAGCCTCAAGATCAAATGGCCATTTCTTGTGTTTGATCTTCTTTCCTTTCTTTTTTTATGACATCAAGCTCAGATGCAGACTACAGAAAGTCTGTAAGTTGGAGAGAGATGTGGTGACCAAATCTGGACAACCTGGACCAGATGCAGAAAAATTCAAATTTTTTCTACAATTCTTTTATTTAGGTGTCATTTATCTGGAAAAAAAAGCTCTATTTGTAGTATCCTTTTTACATAGTCTAACAGGGCCTCCTGCCTATATAAGGAGGGGATCTCCCCTGCTTTTTTGGAGGGGTATTAGCAGTGGATGGTACCTTATCATCAGATCCTATCCTACCAGAGAGAAACACCATCACTACTATCTCAAAATTCAATCATCCGTGGGGTCTCATTCCCCTTCATCTGAGTCTAAAATTTGGGTATATCTATGATTTCCCCTTGATCCTTGAGCCTCAATAAACAAAGCCTGATCCTTGATCCTTATCACCAATCAATAGCTTTTCTGTCTGAAGAAGAATTTGACTGACTGAATTCTGGAGTGTGTTACACCACTCCTGATCCCTTTATCCAACCATACTGGTCCTGGTCATCCTTTGATTATCTTTCTGAAACCAGTCAAATTTGACTGAAGAGTTTTTATTAAGCTTAAAACCTGGAATGTTAAACCCCCCTTCATTTCTTTTGAAGTTGTATTCCAGCACGCTACTCTTGAGTCCCTTGAGAATTTTTGGGTTATTCTTGTTTGAATCAGTTATTGTTTTTCTTCTAGAGCTTCTTCAAACAATTAGCTTTGTCTTGTACAGCCACCCACAGTTATCTGGTACCCTTCAAGTGCTTGATTGCGGAGAGTTGGGCAGGTTCAGTGAGAACCTGGAGGTTGTTTGGGATTGAGTTGATCTTTCCTAAGCTTCTGCTGACGACCAGAGCTATTAGATTGTGGGCGTTGTCACTCACAATTGCCTTTTGTTGTTTGAATCTGAACTATTCATGACTCCTTCCATTCAAGTTTTCCCTGACATCAACTTGCCTCAGGTAGTGTTGTTTCCCAGCTACCGTCCACTATTATCTTTATCCTCTTACTATTGGTCCCTTGTTTATCAGGTTCTGGACTTTGATCTTGGTTAAATTTAAATATTTTTGTAACACTCAGAAGGGCAGCCTTAACAGCACCTTTCCTCTCCAAAGAACTGCCATGGCCTACCACTGTTTGGAGTCTTACACTGGTCAAACCTGCTATGCAACAGGATTGTATAAAGACAAACCTATAAGGTTATTACAGGATAGTGGAGCTTTCTGCTCATGTTTCTGTGCTGAATTATTAAACAAATGCAATCCCAATTGGAAAGAAAACCTTCTGCCTTTCCCAAAAGCCAAGTTTAGTTCTTGCAACTCTACCATGAATGCTATTAGAGTATGGTTTGCTCCTATAAAACTACCCCATACTAAAAGATATTTGAGAATACAAGCGGAATTTTTAGTATTGCTCAACAGACTCTGTGAATACCAGATAATAGGTAATGATTCCTTATGTCTATATGGTATAGATGTGTTCCAGAGTAAAGGGAGATAATTCACAGTGGGTGTTAATTGGGACAAGAAGTTTAAGATATGTACCATTCAATATAACATCCCCTCCTCTACTTATAATAAGCATTTAGAAGACTTTAATCAATAATAATTTTCTCAAGCATCTATGAATATGAAAATTTCTGAAGAACAGAAGAAAGATATATTGACAGTCTGCTTTGAGAACCAAAATGCTTTTTGTACTAAAGATCATCCCATTGGTGATATTAAGGGACATGATATGGTATTAACATTGACCATTAAGCCTACTTATCCTTCAAACTTAAGAAGACCAGCCTATCCCTCTATTCCTAAGGCTAGAATATCTCTTGAGGAACATACCCAAGAACTGATAGACTTAAAAGTATTAAGGAAAGTAGGGCACAATGAGCAGGTATATTTGACCACACCTGTAATCATAGCACTCTGATGATTGGGATACTCATATCAACCAAATAAGATTGGTACTCCAGACTATCTCCAGAGCAGTATTAAAGGTATCCATGAAGAAATGCAACTTTGGCTACAGAGAATTGTAAGCCCTAGGACATAAAGTCTCTGGCCTGAATCTAGCTGCTGATTAAAATAAGATAGCTGCTTTCATGAATAGGCCAATGCCTCAAAAAAAAAAGAGTTACTGTATTTCATTGGTTTTTTCAGTTACTACAGACAATACATACCAAAGTTTTCTAAGCTAACTAAAAGTCTGTATGAAATATGCAACATTAACACTCTCTTTGAAATGAAACATGAGAGATTGAAAAACTATGAGTAACTAAAAATAGCTATGACCTCTACTCTTTTACTCATCCAACCAGATTACTCCAAGCCATTTAAACTGTATATTGACTCCTGTATGGAAAGGCTAGGAGCTGCTCTACATCAAGAAAGGATAGAAGGAGGCAGACCTGTAGAGAAACCATTACTCTTCATATCTGGACAGATCAAAGATACAGAAAAGAGATTTCCAGCCAGTCAGTTGGAATGTTTGACTCTAGTATGGGCTTTAGGAAGCTGCAGTATTACTTAAAAGGCACCACTTTCCAAGTGATCATGGACTGTAATGCTGTCAGAACTCTTATGAACATGAAAACCCCCAGCAGAAATATGCTCAGGTGGAAAATTTATAGACAACATTATAGAGGTCAGATAACTATAGTGCATAAAGCTGGAGGTAAAAATCAGAATGCTTATAGTCTAACTAGGAATGCTTTGCCTAATGAATCTAACAATCCAGCATATGACCCTGAAGATCAAGATATCTTTTCTATCTTGAACATCAATCTTTTTGCATTAAATGCTCCAATAATAGGGATCCACTTATGTGAATTAGATACTGCTTTCTTCAACCTAGTAAGGGACAACTAATCCCCCAAAATCAAGCTGTTAATTAACATTATGGAATTTTAATCCCCAGAAGCAGCTCTGATAAATAGTTTACCAGCTTCATTACTTAAACCATAAAAAGCAGGAAGGTTTACCTTTTGGGATGGTCTCCTTTAATGCAGACACCAAAATTCCAGTGTATTAGTACTGAGCAAAAAAGAAAATATACAAGATATAATCCAGGAATGCCATGAAAACTGTTCATCAGGGCATCTATCCACGGAAAGAACCTTTAATAAATTAAAAAAAACTGCTTGGTGGATAGACTGGAAAGAAATCACTATTAAGTATGTTACTAGCTGTGAGACGTGCCAAAAATCTGAGAAAATTACTGGTAAAAGGTTTGGAATCTTACAGAAGATCTCTGAACCTAAAACCAGATGGGAAATCATCAATATGGATTTTTTCACAGGCCTCCCCCCTGGAGGTACTTATTCATATAACTCTGTCCTGGTTATAGTTGACAGATACTCTAATAAGGCAAAATTTTTACCTAACCACACATAATATAGTGCTATGGTTGTAGCTCTACTATTTTGGAACTGGATCATAGCTGATGTTGGTATACCCCAGATTATAATTAGTGACAGAAACCCAAAATTCACCTCTGAGTTTTGGAGGAATCTACATGATATACAGGGTACTAATCTAGAATTTTCTACAGCATACCATCCCCAGACTGATGGATTAGCTTTAAAAATGATACAGAACCTAGAAGATATGTTAAGAAGGTTCTGTAGATTTGGTCTAGAATACAAAAACTCAGATGGTTATTGCCATGATTGGGTAAGCCTACTACAAGCTCTAGAAATAGCTTATAACAGAAGTAAACATTCTACTACCAAAGAGGCCCCTTAAATACTAGAAATAGGATGGATTCCAAAACACCCTAGGAGTAACTTAAACTATAACTTAATCACTATTTGTCCAACATCTCTTGAATTTAAAAATTTGATAGATCTGGCAAACAATAATTCTCAAAAGTGTGTAGAAGAAGAAGTAGAATACAACAAACAAAGATGGGACAAATCACATAAGGAACCTGAATTCAAAATAGGAGATCAGATCTTGATATCTAAAAACAATTTCAACAACCTAGCAGGTAACAGAAACCTGAAACCAGCCTTTGTTTGACCATTTTTTATCAAAAATATGCATGGCAAAAATGCTGTGGAAGTAATCTTGAGTGAAGAATTATCAAGGAAAAACCCAGTATTTCCTTTTAGCCTAGTCAAACACTTTCAACCAAGAGAAGGTAGCAACCTCCCTCCAACAATAATTCCAATAGAACCTGACCCTGTGAAAGAAAAAGAGAAAGTCAGCAGGATATTGAGAGACAAGAAAAAGAGAGTACAAGGAAAATATTTTAAACTATACTTAGTAAGATAAAAAGGAGAATCTGCAGACAAAGATGAATGGTTACCATACAAAAACATACCTGAGGGATCAATACATCTCAGAAACTACAGATCCAGAAAAAGGAACTGAAACACACATGAAGTTTATTTTCTCCAAACAGGCTCCAGATTTTTTTCAGATATGGCCATATCTTGGAGTGAGGGAATTTCAGCTTGCTACTATTTCAGAGCAAGCTGCAAAAGTAACAGAAATAAAATAAAAATAATAATAATAAAATTAACCTAAGAAGGAGTAGGAAAAGTACAGAAATGGATGCTCCACCCAAAATTAGGTAGGATCACTCACTGACCCCACCCTTGAAATCCAACTCCTTATATTTTTAAATAATTAAGGAAATTAAAACCAAAATACCACAACACCACTATTGAAGTTTTTGGCCAATTAAACATTTCACATGCATTGTCACGTATAGGTTTCACACCTAAAATTCAGTGAGAATTGAGGTGTTGTGTATATTTTAGGAGTTAGGGATGGAAATGTGTTCTGTCACAATTCCCGCACGCAGCTGCAGCAGCCAATGCACCCGCGCGCGGCCGAGATACAGCTCTGTCACTTTTTCAAGGTTGTGTACCTAGCCCCAGGCCTCTGACAAGTATGCAGCCGCGGGACTATGGGTTGACAAAGTGACAGGCAGACTGAGAAACTTAGGTACCGCATAAACATGATAAAAACCACACAGGAACATTCTACATATGTAATAGATGTTGCTGTGGATAGTAGATAGTCTAAAAGTACGTCAAATTATATAAAAAAACTTAAATAACCCTTATACATATTTTTTTATATAATTCATAGTACCAAGAATGTGGAAAATAAGAAAATGAAAACTTCTAAATATATATTCAAATACTTTAATACACTATTATGAGAATTTCTAGACATCAATATTTTTTTGACATACTAAGAAAAATAATGATGTAAAAATATTACATGAATTCCCATGACTTGTATTTTTAACTAATTATTTTATTAAATCAACTGAAATTCAAAAATAAGGAACTAAATCAATATCATGACTTTACTCAAATTATTTAATACATATTGAGAACTAAACTGAAATCAAAATTTCCGCAGGAATGTCTATTGAAATAATTATTAACTTAATGGGAAAATTTACTAAGGATATTTAATTACATAATACATAAACAGGAAAGATTAGTGTTATTCACACGTCCTAAAATCAATCATAAAGTAGAAAAATCCCCATACCCTGAGGAATTAGATGCTACCCGTACTACAGCACCACGAAAACGTGACAGGCTACCACTGGTTACTGTTATAGCCTTGCTGTCCGTCCCTTTGAGGCCCTCTACCCCGCAGAAGGATTATATTGGGACTCCAAAAGTTATAAATAAAGATCTCTTTTGAGGATATTGATGGGCGGAGACCCAGTTATATTTATATCCAGACACCGTGCCAAGGTAATCAAGTACTCAGAAGAGATAAGTAAGTGATTTATTGCTTAGTCTGATTAATAATATCCGTCCTCAACCTCTTTTTATCAATTTAAACTGCTGGACAACCTTATAACCCCAGTATACAGGTTTAACCCATCAGTTCACGTCCCAAACAGATACCCAAAGGATTTAATAATATACAAGTGAGTTTTATTATCATTTCTCTGTTGTGGCAGCTTGGTTACAAAGCCCTTCCACTCCATCGTGTATTTTATATACATATTATCTTTGGGAAAAATATCCTTTAAACTAAACAGCCCAAATTAACCAGGACCAAGTGTTGTCATACTGAAATCCCTGAATAGAGGTGTTAAAGATCCCCGCAATAATTGTGGACCCTCTATAATAATATTTAATAATCAATTTATCTATATTGATTTATAACAATAAACCATAACCAAACCAATTAACCTTTCAATAAGCTTTATCCAAGTATTTTATGGATTTTTGCATCATTTATTAAATAATATATTTATTATGTATTCTATCACCTCTGTTAGCCAAAAGATAGCCAGGGTCTTGGCACCCAGGAGGCTGACACCATCCATCCATCCATCCATCCATCCATCCATCCATCCATCCATCCATTCATCCATCCATCCATCCATTCATCCATCCATCCATCCATCCATCCATCCATCCATCCATCCATCCATCCATCCATCCATCCATAACATCACCACAAGACTTCTCCACTATTTCTACATCACCTGTACACAGAAATCCCCCACACTCAATTCATCTGCCCAGCCCATTGAGCCCACTGGAGGTCAACCAAATGCTTATTGTCCAGCAATCATCACCCCAGACTGTGAGTCATCATTTCACTTTTTCATGTTTTCCTCACGTACTAACCAGCCCTCCTTAGCCTCTCTTCCACCACCCCCAGCATGGGTCAAAGTTATTGGCATGGAATCATGATCAAGCTGCCATGCTGCACCACCAACTCCACCCCCAGCCCAGAAAGGTGGCTTGATTAGCACACAGGAAGCCTTGGCCTTCTTAAAGTCTAACTTCCTTGCTAATAGCAAGCAGCAAATGGGAAAGCTGCTTAAAATTGCTGAAAACAAATCAGTGCCAAAATAAGTGCAAGACATGGAGGTCAAGGCCTGTAAGAGTCTTCAAGATGCAATGGCCTGTGATTTGAAACACTTGAATGTAAGTCTAATCCCATGCTGATCCTCATTTTTTCCTTCACCATTGTTTTAAAACAGTGATGACCTCCCTCCAAAGGAGGAGGTTCAGATTGGGTTGGGGAAAATTCTTGCCCAAAGATGGGCTGCAACTGCCTCTTCCAATCAAAAAAAGAAGTGGCATAAATTTTCTCCCTTGATTGAAAGTGATGAAGATGAAAGTACATCAGGCCCTGCTCCTACCCCCACCCAAGCTTCTCCAAATGAAGTGCCCTAAAAAGAATCCCAAAATCAACTCTTTACCCCTGAAGTCCCAGTGAAGCAGGCCTCCATCACCACTTCCCTTGAACCCAATGCTACACCAGTGGTACCAGCCTCCCAACCCACCAAGGGGGCTATTCCAGCTGTGGCCATTGATCCTGCAAATGACCCTGGTAAGTCACTTCCATCACCACCATCCAAATTCCTTCCTTGATTGCCAATCAATGTAGCTCCCTCCCTAGATTTTCCTACATTTTTCAAAAATTATATTACAAGATGGAATTGAGATTCAAAACAAACCAACGTGCTGATTCATGAGAGGAAAAAATGAGTAAGGATGAAAAGGAACAAAGACAAGCTGAAGAATGGAAATGAAACCAACAGTTCATCATGAAAGCTTTACAACAATGTTTGGGGCAGTGAATCAAGCATTGGTTGAGTCGCAGAGGATTGACAAGCTGGGGTGAATGGTTGATAACGTGTCGAGGAGTTAGAAATTTGGAGCTTGAGAGCACTGAGAGACTGGCTCTTACCAGTTACCAGATCAATGATATAGAGTGCCCAATGGTGATTATTTGATGGATCTTGGATGTTGAGTTGAGTAGCTGACAGATTAGTGAGGGAAGGATGCATATGAAAGGAAAAAACAAGACAGGAAAGATGAGGAGGACAATGGGAAGCATGAGGAGAAAAACGAAGAAAAGATGATGATCAGACAACCAAGATCAGAGACAATGACAATGAGAAACCGCTGAGAGTGGAAGATCCTGAGGAGACTGGGGATACCGGTTGAAGAAGGAGGGCAGGTGGCTTCCCGTCCCCGGGGGGGGTTGAGATCTTGAAGCGGGAAACCATCCAGAGTGGTGTGCACTGTCCGCTTGGTGGAAGTAGGATGAGGGTACACAGAAGTTAACACCCCCCATAACTTGAAAGAGTCAGGTTTGATCAGTATGTAGGGAGTGTGAAGGAAGGCTGAAACAGGTGGACCAGCTTGGCCAGGATGACTTTGGGGACCGCCTTGGTGAGAGGGTTGGCCAACATTTGATTGGAGGGTATGAATTGAACAGAGAGATTACCTAGTTGGAGTTCCTCCCTGAGACCTTTAGTTATGAGGTTGATGTGGCAAGTTTTGGCGTTTGAACCAAATCTCTTGAGTTTATCTTTGAGCCCCTTGTTGTCAATGAGGTGGGAGGAACTGGGGATGTTGGTTGAGAAGACCTTGCCAATCAGATTCCGCAACCATTTTCCTTCCAGGAATGAGTCAAGGAGTGCATTTAGTTTGGCTTCTGTGGTGGAATAGACAATGTTCCTTTGTTTGAAGCTTTCCCAGGAGATGAGGGATCCAAAGGCCAGCCCCAGATAGCCAGTTTGAGATTTGCGGGTCGCTGGATCTTCGGCCCAAGAGGCGTTTCTGTAAAAGACAATGGAGTTGGCCTTGTTGTTGTACTTGATTGTCAGTTTCAGGTCTCTTGTGGCCTTCAAATATTGTCAAGTCCGCTTGAGTTCTCTCCAGTGAGTGAGGCCAGGTTTATTCTGGAAGCGGCCCAGGCTGGATACTGCAAGACTTAGGTTGGGTCTGGTCCTGCAAGCAATGTAGTTGAGAAGACCTATCCCCTACCAATATTTTATGTTGAGCTTTTTGAAGGCCTCAAAATCATCATCCGTGGCCGCGCTGAGTTGATGGTGAGGAGTGAGAGGGGTAGAAAACGGTCTGCAGGCCTGGAGTCCAAGCTCTTTGAGTGCGTGATGGATGTGCTTGGGTTGACTGAGTAAAATAAAATCTTCTGACCTTTCAAACTTCATCCCTAGGATTGTGTAGGGATTGTGGCATTGAGAGTTTTGAAATCTCAAGTTGAACTTATCCTTGAATCTGTTCCCATCCCCAAAAAGGATTAGGTTGTCCACGTGGAAGAAGATTAAAGATTACCCATCCTTTGACTTGTAGAGACAGGGATCGCTGTTGAAATTGATGAACCCAACGGATCTGATCCACTCAGCAAGTGTTTCGTACCAGTTCTTGGGGGATTTCTTCAATCCGTAGAGGCTTTTCTTGAGCTTGAGGTATTTTGAGGGTCGATTGCAGCTGTCTGGCATCTTGATGAATACATCCTTGTTGATGGGGGCATGGAGGAAGTCGGGTTTGACGTTGAACTGCCTGATTGAGAGGTTGCGCTTGAGGCTGAGTTGTAGAATTGCGCGCAGAGAGGAGATTTTTCAGGTCGGGGAAAAAGTTTCCTTGTAATCAAGGCTGTAGATCTGGTTGAATCCACAAACGCATATCCGGGCCTTGTGGATAAGAGTTTTGTCTTGGCAGTTATCTTTGATTTTTAACACCCACGTTGTTTCAAGGGGGTTAGCTGGATCTGGTCCATTGTATTCTTCCCAAACGCCCAAATTTTTTCACTGTTTCAGTTCTTTCCTGATTGCTTCTCTAAATTTCTCTGCCTCCTCACACAAAAAAGCCTTCCAATATGTTTTTGGATTGTAGTAGTGGTGGAAGCCATACCTTTGGGGGAGCCTTAGGACAGATCTCTTCCTCAGAGTCCGTCCAGGCAGACTGGCTTCACGAATTTGAGTCAAAGTAGATTGATTAGGCAGGGAATTTGAGGTGTTTGAGGTGATTAAAGTCTCTTCAGGCGGTTGGTCCTCCTTGGAAGGATTTTGAGTTACACCGTCTGAGGTTGAGTCATATGATGCAAGAGAGTCCGGTGACCTGTTGCGTTAGTGTTCCGTATTCCTGATTTTATTGGGCTGGCAATTGGTTGAATCTGCCTCATTGAGCTCAGGTAGGCCGTAGGTTGAGTCTTCAATTGTGAAGTCACAGTTGGATGAGTTGTCACCTTCCAGATTCTCAATTGACTTGAGATCAAATCTTACGTGTTTTAATGACAAGATGCTGCCGTCGGGTTTGAGGATTTGATACAACCTGAAGTCGGGGTTGTAGCCAATCAGCTTCCCCTCTAGTCCCTTCAGATGAAAATTTTTCCCTTTGACCCTACATTGATTGAGATAGACAACGGACATTCCAAGTGGTTTGAAGTAGGAGAGCGGAAGGGAGCTCTTATGCATTTGCTCCCAAGGAGAGCAGGATTCTCCCTTTCTTGGTATCTGATTGAGACTGAGGCAGAATGCCTTCAGGAGTTCGGGCCAGAGGTGAATTGGTAACTTGGAGGAGCTGATGCTGCCCCAAACGCTTTCAACAATTGTCCTGTTAGCCCTTTGCACTCTGCAATTGTGTTTGGGATGATGTGGTTTGGAAATCAGTTGTCTGATTGCTTTGTCCTTGCAGAATTGAACTAACCTCTGATTTGTGAATTCTGTCCCTCCGTCGGAGCACAGTTTGCATGGAAAAAAAACCCAATTTTGACTTTTGTTGCTCCAATACCGCAACAAGGACTTTGGGAGTTTTATCCTTGCTTTGAAGAGGTATCCCACTCAGGTATCCCATGAGGATGTACCTTTCCTGTCCGAGTGATGAGGAATTGAGGGGACCAATTAGGCCCAGGTGAATTTGTTTGAAGGGTATGGAGGCGCTGGTTGTTTGCAGCTTGAACAGGGCCTTGGTGATTGTCCCAAGAGCGCGGTCCTTGCAGTAGAATGAGTCAAGTTCTTCTTTGTTTAGCTTGACATCCCTGATCTCACAAAGTCAACTGATTGAGGCATGACCAAGAGCGAGATGGAGTTCTTTCAGGTTCCTGCCGGAGCTTTTGTTCAAAGATGGGAGGAAGTGATTCTGGCCAATTTGTTTCAGTTTTTGGAACACAAAGAGATTTTCAATGATTTGTCCTCAAAAGATGAGGGAGTGGCCGTTGAAAATTTGAAAGTGACCCTTCTCGGAAATCATGTGACACCCTTCACCTATGAGAATACCCGGACTGATGAGGTTGACAAGGATTTCCAGGACGTAGAGACAATGATTGAAGTTGACCATGTGATTTTTCCACGAAAGTTTGACTGTGCCGGTTCCTTCAATAGGTAGGTAAGCCCCGTTCTTTCCCATAGAGATACTCTCTCCAACGCATTTGTTGAGATTAAGGAAGAACTTCCTGTCGTTGAAGATGTGACTGGAGGCTCTGCTGTCAATGAGGATATTCTGACCAGACAGAGCCTTGGATTCAATCCATTTTGTGAGGAAGGCGTGATAGTGGGCCATTTTGTTTTTGGTTTCTGCTTCTCCTTCCATTTGGCTTGGTTTTCTCTCCACCAGTCAGGGGCCTTGTCAAGATGGAGGTGGAAACATTCTCTCTGAGTTATTCTTATCTTGTTTGGGGTTTTGATATCCTTCAACGCACCAACTAGTTTGCTGGTTCTTGAATTTTGTCTTGTTCATGACTAATGCTGAATCAGTGAAGGAAACAGAATTGTCAGCATTCTTTCTTGGCTTTGATTTCATTGTTGAACTGCGTGAGATGGTTTCACACAAAATCGACGTGGATGATCTTGTCAGAGTGCATGAGTTGTTGCTTAAGATCTTGTAGCAAGGAGGGAAATTTGAAGAGAATTAGGTAGGCAAGGATATCCTGCAGTAGATCTACTCCAATGTGGATCATCTTTTTGATTGTGGTTCCGACGTTGGTGATGAATCCGGAAATATTGTCTTCTCGGAAGGTGATGTGGAGGAAATTGTTGAAAATTGGTGCTCTGTTGGAGGCTTTGGAGGAGGAGTATCTCTCTTTGATAGAAGCCCAAATCAATTTGGCTGAATTCACATTTGCTGCGCTGATGATATTGTTATGGGTGATTGAGTCAACCTTTGAGATGATGAGGAGTTGAATCTCATTGTTATCTTGTGGTGAGAGAGCCATTGATTCAGATTCTAGGGCGTGGAGAACTCCTCCTAGCTTGAGCAGAGAGTTCATCTTGTCCTTCCAGATACTGTAATTGTCTTCAGAGAGAAGAGGGATAGTTTCCAAGGCTGTCTTGAGCATTGCCTGTCTGAATCCATTTTTTTTGTATTGGGTCAGAGAGGTTGAGGCCATGGCTCACGCTGGTTTCTTCAGCTGGTGGAGTTTTTTGGCTTTTAACTGTATTACTAGATGGAATTGAGATTGAAAACAAACCAATGTGCTGATTCATGAGAGGAACAAATGATTAATGATGAAAAGGAACAAAGACAAGCTGAAGAATGGAAATGAAACCAACAGGTCATCATGACAGCTTTACAACAATGTTTGGGGCAGTGAATCAAGCATTTTTTGAGTCGCAGAGGATTGACAATATGAGGTGAATGGTTGATAACGTGTCAAGGAGTTAGACATTGGGAGCTTGAGAGCACCAAGACACTGGCTCTTACCAGTTACCAGATGAATGATATAGAGTGCCCAATGGTGAGTATTTGATGGATCTTGGATGTTGGGTTGAGTAGCTGACAGATTAGTGAGGGAAGGATGGATAGGAAAGAAAAAACAAGACAGGAAAGATGAGGAGGATGACGGGAAGCATGAGGAGAAAAACAAAGAAAAGATGATGATCAGACGACCAAGATCAGAGACAATGACAATGAGAAACCGCTGAGAGTGGAAGAGCCTGAGGAGACCAGGGAGTCCAGGGAGTCCGGTTGAGGAAGGAGGGCAGGTGGCTCCCCTTCCCCGGGGGGGTTTGAGATCTTGAAGCGGGACACCACCCAGAGTGGCATGCACTGTCCGCTTGGTGGCAGTAGGATGAGGGTACACAGAAGTTAACAAATTACCAGGCTGAAATCCAGGAAGCCATTCAACCCTTTGCAAATGGCATCATTGAATCAAATTTCTAAAAGAGCACTGTTGAATCAGCAGTGCACCTCTGTGGATTGCATGCAATAGACCACAAAGAATGGGGATCTTACCCTCAATTCCTATCTCAAAAAATCCAATCCAACACCATCATTGCTGGTATTAAGGAATGGATCATTCAATTGGCTGCAAGTGGTAAACTTGATTCCACTGGGATACTTTGCCCTCCCAGTAGCCAACTGCTTCTCATTCCTACAGATGCAAATCTCTTCCCACCTTGTACATATGAGCCATATTACATGCCAGATGTAATTGCTCTGCCTCTTCTACCTGGGTCACCACCCCCACCAGCCAGAACCATAGAATCTAAGCTTCACAATATCTGCATCCACTTAAATACCCTCCACATTTTTTGAAGGTTAGATGGGCACAAGTATGTTTCCAATCCATTTTCCTTGTATCAAGAGAACTCACCCAGCCACCAGAATTTATCCAACCACCAGAGACTGAAGATGAGGCAAGCAATGATATCTCAATCATCGAGTATTTTGCTTCTTGTCTTACCTCAAATGAAGAAATGGCTTGGATTGAAGGACAGCTGGTTGACAGCCCTACTCACAAATCTAGCTTCAACTCACTGGACAAATTAGTTGACAAAATCTACCACCTGCTTATTTAATTTTCTCTCCTGCGGACAAAAGTTTGGGTTCCTTGGGTCCAGGGATAATACCAAAAAGGAAAACATTTTCTATCTTGTACTGTTTGGCTAGTGGAATGTTGAGAAAGATCAAGAACACTGCTCCCACCAAAATTTATTTTTGCCCAAACTTATTTCCAAATGGGTTGAACAAACCAACATAGAGACTGAAGACAAGGTCCCCTGGTTTTTGGGTAAATTTCCTCTTCTTTTCTGCGCCTCCAAAAAATTTACACCAAACTGAGCCATCCCAAACATTGCTCATCACATTTGCATTGAGGTTTTGATGATGAAGATTGCTTTCAATGAGCTTTTCAAACTCTGAAAATCATAATTTTCTACCAATCCAGGCCTTAAAGCTTTGACAATGAAATGTTTGAGCTGGTGTGATGGGTCTTTTATGTTTCCCACTTGTCTTCATCAGCAATTCTGTATCACAGTTAATGCCCTGCTCATTACCAGTTTGGCGCACAATGATTTTGCAAGTGGAATAGAACTTGGCAGTACATTTCTTAAAAATTGATTCTTGGTTATTTGATTTGTCTTGGATTGGGTACAGCTTGAAGCATTCTTGACAGCATATATTCCTTTTTTCCAGGTTAGGCTCAAAACCAAACCTTGTAATTAGAGTTACTTAGCTTTGATTTATTGCCTTCATGATGTTATTTGAATCAAAATTGAATTACCTCCCCAGATTCTTAATATTCTCCTTCTCTTTCTTCAAGAAATCTGTGATTTTCAAGTCACTAAGTTGATGAAAAAGGCACAGTTTTGCAGCTTGGAGAAGCACAAGAAGACTGTGCCTTGGGACTAGATGAAAAGAGTTATCCTTAAGGTCTTGAGTATTGAACCAGTGCCCTCCCTGGTGAAGTGGAATCTGAATCTGCTCTTTTCTTTCATTTCTTTATGGATTTTTAGAAAACTGAAAATCATTACAACTGGCAAATAAGAAGATCAGCACATTAATGTGAAATGTTAAGTATTTTCCCATCCCTCCTCTCCACTTACATGAATCCAACCATGTAATGGCAATATATCTGTTGTGACTTGCAGGGCCTGATTGATTCTGCTTATAGCCACCTTATGTTTCTTGAAGGTAGAGGAAGAAAAAGCCATTCCTATCTTTTTGTTTCCATCTTCATCTTTATATGTTCCCTTGTCACATTTAAATTCAAAAAATTGGCCTATCTTCCATTTGGCTGTCTTCATATCAATTGATGGATGGATGGATGGATGGATTGGTGGATGGGTGGATGTATGTATGGATGGATGGATGGATGGGTGGGTGGATGGATGGATGGATGGGTGGGTGGATGGGTGGATGGATGGATGGATGAATGGATGGATGGATGGATGGATGTATGGATGGATGGATGGATGGATGGATGGATGAATTTATCAAATGATGGAGGGATTCATCTGTTGTGTTCTGGGTGCACTACCCACCCACATCTTATTCCCTACCTGGTATGCATATATGCATTTAGGAGTGACTCACTTTCAATGGTCACCATCCATTAACTTAGCCTCATAGTTGTTGTCCATTAGCTTAAGCTGAGCTTGCCCCAATGGTTGCAAACCATGAGCTTGCCCCAATGGTCAGCAACCATTACCTTGCCCCAATGGTTAACAACCATTAGCTTGCCACAACTTTTCCGAGCCATTAGCTCGGACCAATGGTCACCAACCATTAGCTTTTTCCAATGGTCAGCAAGCAATAACTTTCCCAAATGGTGTTCAGCCATTAGATTGCCCAAATGGTTGCCTGCCATTAGTTTTTGCCATGGTTGCTGTCAGCTTGCTAATATTGCAGAGCAAGCTGCAAAATTAAAAAAAATAAAATAATAATAATAATAATAATAATATAGCAATTAACCTAAGAAGGAGTAAGAGAACCAAATAAATTGTTACAGAAATGGATTTTGCACCCAAAATTAGGTAGGGTAACTCACTGACCCCACCCTTGAAATCCAACTCCTTATATTTTTAAATAATTAAGGAAAGAAAGAACAATATACTATGGCTCAACTATTGAGTTTTTGGACAATTAAATATTTCACACACATTGTCACGTATAGGTTTCACACCAAAAATTGAGTCAGAATTGAGGTGTTGTGTATATTTTAGGAGTTACAGACGGAAATGTGTTTTGTCACAATTCCCACAGGCAGCGGCGGCAGCCAATGTACCCGCGCGCGGCTGAGATACAGCCCTGTCACTCCGCCAAGGTGGTGTATGTTAAAATGCGGATGCACTCAGGTAATGTGCATAGGAGTGTGTAATCCAAATGGGATGCAAAAATGGTCCTCCACGGCCCATTGGACATCACGTGGGCCACATGGGCATATGTGGGTTTTATTGGTTTTGGGAATTTGGGCGCCAAAACATTTTTTTATGGTCTTTTGGAACACGGGCCCTCACAGGCCCGCCAGGGTGGATAGGCCACCCAAGCCAGATGGGCTTATTTGGGCAGAAGAGGGCCCAAGATTTATTATGGACATACTTGGCCAGACGGGCTGGCCGGCCAAAGTATGTAATTCTCACGATTTGGGCTTGGGGCAGCCCATTGGGGCCGCCGCCCCTTTCGCGGCCCGCTAGGGGCCGCTGCCCGTGTTGCAACCTGCTTGGGGCGTCTGCCTGCGTTGCAGCCCGTTCGGGGCCGCCTGTGTTCCTTGGTATGGCCCACGCAGGGCCTGACGGCACACGCGGGGCTGTTGCGCGGCCAAGGGATCCTGCGCAATGGGATGCCGCGCAGGCCCAGCTGGTCGCGCTAGGCAACCATTGCCACAGAGCCGGGGCTTGTGGCCCTGGCTTTCTCCCCCTCCCCTTGCTTGCCATTGCGAGGGGGATGGGGGCGAGCTGGCTGGGTTGAACCAGCCAGCAACCAACCGCCACAGCACGGTCGGTCAGGACAGGGGGGATCTGATCACCCCCTTGCCCAAGGAGGTGGCTGCGCCGGCCGCAAACTGAGCAACCGGCAGGTGGGGGGGAGTTTATCACCCCTCCACCATTGAGCGGTTGAAAGGACCAATTAGGGGCGCTCTCCCCCCCCCCTTTACCAAGGGGGAGGAGCGATGGGCCTGGGAGGACCTGATCCCCTCCCAGGCCAACTTACTTGACGATGCCCTGGGGGTATCAACCCCCAGGGCCCCTGGTGAGGGGATTTGACCGCCCCCACCAGGGATTATAGAGAAAGAGGGGGGACAGCATGTCCGCTGGTCACCCCCCCCATGTGAGTCTGAGACGGGACCCAGGTGTGCCCTGGGTCCCACCTGGCCCATTTGAGGGGCCAGGGGCTGGCTGCATGAGGAAACCAGCCCGTAAACAAGGCAATAAAGGTCATCATGGCTGGTTCTAAAGGACAACCAGCCAAGGGGATTGAACAGTTAAGGGGCTGGTTCAGCCCCATTGAGGTGGAAAGGGCAGAAATAACCGGAATAGGCTTTTTGTAATGGTACAGGGACTAATGCCATGTGGGCTGATATAGTCCAAACCAAGTAACAAGGCCAGTAGAGCCTGTAGAGCTTTTTTGGGGCGCAAAATTTGCCTTTTGGCTTGTTGTATCATGGGCTCACAAGAGGGCAATCTTTTGTACTTAAGGAGCCCTTCTCCCTGCTGTTTTCCATCCATTCATTCATCATTCCAATCAAATTCATCCAAGATGTTCCCCCATTGTGAGAGCCCCATTAGACAATATTGACACCCAGTGTCCAGCATTTCTTTTGCTTTAAATACTGCTCATTTGCCTAAGCTAATTGCTGGCCATAATTCTAACAGTGTATGCATCCCCGGGCCTCTGACAAGTATGCAGCCGCGGGACTACGGGTTGACAGAGTGACAGGCGGCCTGAGAGGCTCAGGTACTGCTTAAACATGCTACAACCCATATGGGAACATTCTAAATATGTAATAAATGTTCCTGTGGATAGTAGATAGTCTAAAAAGACATAATATTATATAAAAATACTTAAATAATCCTTATAAGTATTTTTTATTAAATATAATTCAAATTACCAAGAATGTCAAAAATAAGACAATCAAAATTTCTAAAAATATATTAAAATACTTTAATATACTTTCAGGAGAATTTCTAGACATCAATATTTTCTTGACATACTAAAAAAACAAATGATGTAAAAATATTACATGAATTTCCATGACTTATATTTTTAAGTAATTATTGTATTAAATCAACTGGAACTTGAAAATAAGGAGTAAAATCAATATCATGACTTTTACTCCAGATATAGAATACATAATGAGAACCTACCTGAAATCAAGATGTCCGTAGAAATATCTATATATATAATTATTAAATTACTGAGAACATTTACTAACAATAATTAATTAAATAATACATAAATGGGACAGATTAGTGTTATTCACGCGTCCTAATATCTATTATAAAGTAGAATCATTCCCATAACCTTAGGAATTGGATGCTACCCGTCCTATAGCACCAAGAAGACATGACAGGCTAACCCTGGTTACCCTCCTAGCCTTAGTGTCTGTCCTGTTGAGTCCCTTTACGCCTCAGAAGGACAATTTTGGGACCCCAAAGTTATAAATAAAGGGCTCCTTTGAGGATATTGATGGGCAGGCACCCAGTTATAATCATATCCAGACACCGTGCCAAGGTAATCAAGTACTTATAAGAGATAAGTAATTGATTTATGGCTAATTCTGATCAATAATATCTGTCCTTAACCTCTTTCATATCAATTAAAACTGCTGAAAAACCCTATAACCCCAGTAAACAGGTGCAACCCATCAGTGCACGTCTCAAACAGATACCCAAAGAATTTAATAATATACCAGTGATTTTTATTATCCTTTCTCTGTTGTGGTAGCTTGGCTACAAGGCCCTGCCACTCCACCGTGTATCCTATATACATATTATCTTTGGGTAAAATATCCTTTAAACTAAAGAGCCCAAAGGAAACAGGACTAAGTGTTTTCATACTGAAATCCCTGAAGAGAGTTGTTACAGATCCCCAATATAATTGTGGCCCCCCTATAAATATATTTAATAATCAATTTATTCATATTGATTCAAAGCAATAAACCATAACCAAACCACTTAACCTTGCAATAAGCTTGGTCCAAATATTTTACGTATTTTTGCTGCATTTATTAAATAATATATTTATTATTTATTCTATCACCTCTGGTAGCTAAACAATAGCAAGGGTCTTGGCAACCAGGAAGCTGAAAATTGGGGGTCTGGCCGGGAAATATTCCATTTTATTATAATCAATACCTTAGACCAGACATTTCACGAAAAAAAATAAAATCAAAGATACATTTATCTGACTTTATAAACGTGATTTATCATTAAATTCTTTTTCAGTGGATTTAAAAACCAATGCAGAATAAATAAACTATTTTTTAAATCTTTTGAAGATAAGAAAAGAAGAATCTATTAAAAATTATAAACCTACTGGTTGGAAAGCTTTAACTCAAGCGGAGGAACTTAATATCTCTTCTGCACATAAACGCTTAGATAAACTCCTTGAAAAAGAAGATCTTGAAAGGCGTATCAACTTTCAGGCTCTATTAAGGAAACATAAAGCTTGGAAGAAATACCGTATAAATTACTTTTTGAAATATAAAAGTAAGTATACAACTTGTATTACCATATTATTTTTTTAAAAAAGATGATATTGATATATTTGATTAACCAATAAAATACAATTTTTTATCAGTGAACCCTCCTGTACCAGAAACCACCGCCACTGAAGTGATTTATTGGATCAGGAAATCCCAGATATCTCTGGACGCCCTGAAAATATTGATTGGGCAGGTGAAGACCTCATTGGAACACACCAAGACCCCTTAGGATTGCCTACTAAGGATCAATTTAACCCCAATAAGTTCTTGGTACCTTTTAACATCAATTTAAGTGAGTTTTGAATAAAAATTATTTTTACCAATTTTTTCTGTAAAATACTTATAAACATATTATTCTAAAAATGGATAGAAGTAACACAAAAGCCTCAGGAAAAATTCCCTCCTATGGATCTTTGCCTAAAGCTCTCAGCAACTGTAAGACCACCAATAAGGACAACCATGAAAGGACTAGAACCCGTGAATCAAATGTTGATGTACAAGGAGAAGCACCAATCACTTCTGCCCTCTCCCAACCTAGAGCCGGAGAAGGTAGTAGAATCAAGCCACCCTCCTTTACAAAAAGATTTCCTGAAGCCACCCCAGCAGAATCTGGCCAAGGAAACCAGGATCAAAGACTTAGTCAAATAGAACATGAAATATTGGGAGTAATTCAAAGAAGCCCAAGCCAAGGAGGACATGGTTTCTATGAAAAAGATAATCTCCCAGGCAAAAGCCACCTAGATAGCTTCTCAGAAAATGATTCCAAGGAAAAAGGTAGAATCCTACGTAGAAAAGTGGAATCCTTGGGATCAATTATCTCAACTGAAAGGCAAAGGATAAGGAAAGAAGAGATCCTCTTCCCATCCCAAACCAAAGGGAAAGAAAGACCTGGGTCAGATAATATCCCTAGCTCAAAAATGGAAAAAAGTTTAACAACAATTAACTTCTAATTCTGATCCCAAACAAACCTCTGATGTAATTACTTCCTTTTCTAATGATATGCGTCATAATTTCAAAATTGTTTGTGAAAATTTGGAAAGTGTTTAACCCCAAACGGATAAATTAACCTCAGTAATATCCAAATTGATTAATAACCAAACAAAGATGGTAGGAATGGAAGACATAAAAGAACACACCAAACAGTTATTGGAGACAATTAATCAAGGTAGGATCAGTCAGACTCAAACAATTGAGAATATTTTATCAGGAATCCAAGAAGATTTTGTTATGTCTTTCCACCACTTAAAAGAAGAATTGGCAACCACCACTAACAGCTCTATTCTATCCCTTAGTGAAAAATTGGATGTGCTTAACAACAAAGTGGACCTGCAACTAAATCTGATCAAAAATTATCTTAGAGACTTGAAATTCCGTCTGACCAACCCCTTGGGGAGTACTACAGAGGAACCAAAACCTCCCAGACAAAGCAATACTTCTTATGCACCACCCTTATTAGGAATGCATAGGAGTGACACCTTTAGGCCTAGTCCTACCCCTGAGATGGAGCAAGCACTCAAACTGTTACCCCCTATTTGTGAATGGCCCAAGTTCTCCGGTGAGGGAGAATACAATCATATAAATTTTATTAAATTTATTGACTACATTATTAACTCTTATGAACTACCTGAAGCTATAGCTGTAGTCAGGCTACCCAGGCTTTTTGAAGGAGTAGCATTGTACTGGTTTATCAGAAAAAGAGAAGAAGGAGGATCCTTAACATTGAATTCTTGGAAACTTCTGATTAAAGAACAATTTGGTTATAGAATGTGGAACAGAAAAATGATGAAAAATTTCAAAAATTCCTCATTTGACCCCTCCAAGGATAAACTTCACAAATGGTGCTTGGAACAGAAGAAAATATTGGATTGTTTCTATCCAGATGCTGATAAAGAGGAAGTAAATGAAAGACTCCTCAACCTGTGTCCTGGCAATCTTAACCATAGTGTAAGATGTAGGATGAGTATGGATGCGGACTTGCCAACTCTAATCAATGTGCTAGAAGAAGTAATAAACATGAATGGGTTAGACAAGAATGTCCCTTCCATATCCAAAGAGAACTATAACATCAAAGAAACCAGAGAAGAACCTCCTCTGATGAATGCCTCTGATAATTATAAACCTAATGAGAATAGGGACAAAGAGAGGATGCCTGCAACTTGTTGGAATTGTAATAAGACTGGAAATATGAGACAAGACTTCCCATTACCAAAAAGGAAGATAGCAGTCTTGGAAGGAGAGCAGGAGGTTGAAGGGAATCAGGACTATGAAGATATAGCTGATACTGAAGGATCTCATTCTAAATGGGAATTGATCCTGACCAACCCTTTTAATGTTATAGAAGGAGATATAGGCACTTCTTTAGAAATCAATAACATCCTTGGGTATTCTAGCTTGCCCCAACAATGGGATCCTACCATAATTCTTAGGCAAATTATGGATTTCAAACCATTAACAGTTAAACTATGAGTGGGAAAAGTTATACCACTGGTCAAACTTGTTATGCAACAGGATTTTATAAAGACAGACCTATAAGGTTATTAATGGATAGTGGAGCTTTCTGCTCATGTTTCTGTGCTTGATTCTTAAACAAATGCAATCCCAATTGGAAACAACACCTTCTTCCCGTCCCAAAAGCATCAGGAAGAGGAAATAGGAGGCTTATTGAAAAGACAAGAGGTTGGAACTACAACAGAGGTACAAGTGATTGGGGCTCAGACTACACACATGATGTCATGGGAACAGTCTAAGTAACAGAGAGGGCTGATCAGGTATGCTACTACATTAGGTTAGGCTGCTTCTACATTGGGACAAGGTTCCAGGTCTGAGCTGTCTAAGTTGGGAGAGTACAGTTGAAGGATGTATAGTGTACATGGGAGTCATGACACTATGTACTAAGTAGAGAGAGTATGTAATAAAATCTGCAAGAGGATGTACATAAAGATTCCCAAAGGAAAAACCACACAGAGGAGGTATGGGTCAGACAGAGAGATAACCAAAAGATGTATGGGTTAGACAGAGAGGTAACCCAAAGAGGTATGGGTTAGACAAAGAGATAACCCAAAGATGTATGGGTTAGACAGAGAGGTAACCCAAAGAGGTATGGGTTAGACAGAGAGGTAGAGTAGAGCCTGGGAGATTGAGTATGTGCAAGCCTATCAAGTCTATCTGTGTATAGTATGAGGTTAGACTATATGTTGATATGTACTGCATGAAGATCCTGAGGTATATAGTTACTGGAGACATATTGATGTAAGCCTCCTGAGCCCTGAGGTTGAAGTTCCTAAGAAAGTAGATCAGGCCTGAGGGTTAGACTGAGGTTAGACTGATTTTGGTGTCAGGATGACAATACTCTGGATCAATCATGCTCTGCAAAACTTGTCCAAGGCCAAGTACATTACTACAATGGATATGCTTAAAGGTTTCCACCAGATACCAATAAGCCCTGAAAGCAGGAATTTTATGAAAGTTTATGAGAATAATCTGTCATTTGGGAATATATGAATATCTCAGGATGCCCTTTGGGATAAAGAATGCTCCATCACACTTCCAGAGAATAATGGATACAGTTCTAGGTACTTACATCATACAAGGATGGATGATGGTATATATAGATGATGTTATCATATACTCTAATGATTGGGATACTCATATTAACCAAGTAAGATTGGTACTCTATACTATCTCCGGAGCAGGACTGAAGGTTTCCATGAAGAAATGAAACTTTGGCTACAGAGAATTGAAAGCCTTAGGACATATAGTCTCTGGTCTAACTCTAGCTGCTGATCAAAATAAGATAGCTGCTTTCATGAATAGGCCCATGCCTCAAAACAAAACAGAGTTACCGTCTTTCATTATTTTTTGAAGTTTCTACAGAAAATACATACCAAAGTTTTCTATGCTAACTAAAAGTCTGTATGAAGTATGCAACAACAACACCCTATTTGAAATGACTCATGAGAGACTAAAAATGTATGAGGAATTAAAAATAGCTATGACCTCTACTCCTCTATGTATCTAACCAGATTACTCCAAGCCCTTCAAACTGTACATTGACGCCTGCATGGAAGGGCTAGTAGCTGCTTGACATCAGGAAAGGATAGAAGAAGACAGACCAGTAGAGAAACCTGTACTCTTCATATCTAGACAGATCAAAGATACAGAGAAGAGATATGGGGCCATTCAGTTGGAATGTTTGGCACTAGTATGTGCTTTGAAGAAGCTAAACTATTACTTAGAAGGCACCACTTTTCAAGTATTCACAGACTGTAATGCTGTTAGAACTCTTATGAACATGAAAACTCCCAGCAGACATATGCTCAGGTGGCAAATTGCTATACAACAGTATAGAGGACAGATGACTATATTGCATAAAGCTGGAGCTAAACATCAGAATGCTAAAATTCCAAGTAGGAATGCTTTTCCTAATGACTCTAACAATCCAGCATATGACCCTGAAGATCAAGATATTTTTCCTATCCTGAACATCAATCTTTTTGCATTGAGTGCTCCAATAATGGGGATTGACTTATGTGAATTAGATACTGCATTATTCAACCTAGTAAGGGATAGCTACTCTCCTGAAATCAAGCTGCTGATTACCATTATGGAATGTGAATCCCCAGAAGCAGCTCTGATAAATAGTCTACCTGCTTCATTACTTATGCCCTATAAAGCAGGAAGGTTTACCTTTTGGGATGTTCTCCTTTACTATAGACACCAGCATTCCAGCGTATTCGTACTACGCAACAAACAAAATATACAACATATACTCCAGGAATGCCATGGCAACTGTTCATCAGGGAATCTATCCACAGAAAGAATTTTAGAAAAAGTAAAAAAAACCGCTTGGTGGATAGACTGGAAAGAAATCACTACTGAATATGTTACTAGCTTTGAAACCTGCCAGAAATCTAATAAAACTACTGGAAAAAGGTTTGGACCCCTACAAAAGATATCTGAACCTACAACCAGATGGGAAATCATCAATATGGATTTTGTCAACGGCCTCCCCCCTGGAGGTACTTATTCATATAACTCTGTCCTAGTTATAGTTGACAGATATTATAAGAAGGCAAAATTCTTACGTAACCACAAAGAAGATAGTGCTATGGATGTATCTTTACTATTCTGGAATAGTATCATAGCTGATGTGGGTATACCCAAGATTGAAATCAGTGACAGTGATGCCAAATTCACCCCAATTTTTGGAGGAATCTACATGATATACTGGGTACTACTCTAGTATTTTCTACAGCATACCATCCCCAAACTGACGGATTAGCTGAAAGAATGATACGGACCCTAGAAGATATGCTAAGGAGGTTCTGTAGCTTTGTTCTAGAATACAAAAACTCAGATGGTTATTGCCATGATTGGGTAAGCCTACTCCCAGCCCTAGAATTGGCATATAACATAAGTAAACATTCTACTACCAAAGAAGCTCCTTACATACTAGAAAGAGGATGGATTCCAAAACTCCCTAGCAATAACTTTAACTATAACTTAGCCACTATTCATCCAACATCTCTTGACTTTAAGAAGATGATAGATCTGGCAAACAATCATGCTCAAAAATGTGCAGAAGAGGCAGTAAAATACCACAAACAATGATGGGACAAATCACATAAAGAACCTGACTTTAAAATAGGAGATCAGATCTTGATATCTACAACCGATTTCAACAACCTAGCAGGCAAAAGAAAACTGAAACCAGCCTTTGTTGGACCATTTGTTATCAAGAAGATGCATTGCAAAAATGCTGTGGAAGTGATCTTGAGTCACCAGGAAAAATCTGGTGGATCTGGTCAGCCAGTGACATCACATCCTTTGCATGAGATGGTTGCATCCAATTGATTTCTAGAATGTTTCCATCATTTGGAAACACAGCTTACCCCCAGTTTACAATTAATTTCTTCACAATTTCTCAAATGATTCACATCTGTTTCTCATTTCATTCCATTCTGTTTCCCCTTTTGATATCCTATCTTTCTCCTTCTTTTCTTCTTGTCTTACTTATGATTTCAATTGGTATTCTCCAAGGATTCTATTTTACTTCCTCACAGATTCCATGTGGTTTCGTATTTTTTCCTCCCTGACTTCTCCCTGATTTCTCCCTGATTTCTTGCTGATTTTGCACAAGTTTCCATTTTTCCACCTATTAGGATAATCCCTCCTAATTTTCTGAAATGAAATAAAAGCATTTTTTGAACAAAATTTATCCTCATCATTCATTCAATTCCTTCTCTCATGGAGTTTCTGTTCTATCTACAGGTAATGCTTGATAGATTTAATTGGAATTGACTCCAAAAATAAATCAAAGAAAAAAATTGAAACAATTCATAACACTTGGCATATTCCATAATTTTTAAATTTCACTTTCAGGAAGATATAATTTTGTGACTAGTATTATTCCATTTTGAGAGAAATATGCACACTGGCTATCAACAGCATCACAAGAAATGATTTGTTGTTCAATCCCATGTTTAACTTTGTAAACATTGAGATGCTTCCAATCAAATAAAAAATTTTTGTCAATTTGAAATGGAGTCACTTCCAAGAAGTAACCTGGTATGCTCCCATATGGATCCACCACACTGAATATGGTTTTTATCTGACCCAAGAAGGAGACTTTACCCAGATTATACAACACAGTACTGTTTCCAGAATTTGATTCTGTTGTTGATAATGCCATTTTATTCCAATGGAGATGATTCTGATAGTTCCACCATGGTGAAAGAGTAACAGTGTTTGGTTCATTGGCACTATTGATTTGATTGAAATCTTGCCAATTTGTAGAAGAGATGGAATTCCTGAGATAATTGAGGAATTTGTAATAAGATTCTGGATTTGCATGGACAGGATTTAGGTGTGGGATTGAATTTGACCTGGTGGATGATTCAAGAATTCTTGAAAGTTGATTTATATCTGGTGGTGCACCTGGTGTGTTGATCAGGGCCTTTAAATTTGAAAGTCTGCAGAACCTTTGAGCTATAGTAAGTGGCACTTCATCCAAGTTTTATGTAAATCATAGTCAGCATTGTTGTATTCTGTATATCTTTGATTGAAAGTAATTCACACACCCAAAACTTTGTTGCTGTTGAACTTGGAAAATAGCCCATTCAAGCGCTCATAAGCCCAGGTAGCACATGTGGGGCCATGCCCCACCTTTGTAAAAGCTCAGGGATATGGGATGCAAGATGATGATTTGGCTTTTGATTTTGCTCTGGAAAGAGCTTCCTACAAAGTTGGCAATATTTTGCCCAGTGCCTGGTGAAATCAGAACCATTTTGGGAGCTGATATTCCAACTAGTGGCAATTTTCAAACAGGTCACTAAATGGAAGGTATTTTCAACAACTGTTTCTGGGAATGGACATTCTTCAAATTGCATGGCAATGATGAGATTGGGAATGTAGACTTTATAAAGAAGAGACCACTCTGCAGCCTTGAGACTTCCATGACTTGCTGCTCCAAGGTTTTTTGCTACTCTTGTCCAATCAGATGGGATGAGAGTAATCTTGATGACTTGTTGAAGATTTTTCAGCAGAACAGAATCAAACTTGAATTTTGATAAAATTGGAGGGCTTTGCTTGGGGATATCACTAGTGCTTGGATCCAAAAATGAAACAGGTACATAATCCAAGTCAGAGAATGAAGAAGATGCCCCCATGAATCCTTCATTAGTTAGAGCCAGAGTTTGTTCTCTCCCTTTGCCTTTGGATTTTTGTATATTTTGAATATCTTGCCGGGCATCTCTTTTTAAGTAAAACAATTCTCTAGAATCAATTTGATTTTCACTGGGATCTTCATTGTCTCCACTTTCATCTCCATCATCATTTGATTCATCATCTGATGAGTCTGGTGCATTTTTCTGTATCTTTTTCAAAGAGGATTCTGGAAGTTTTAATTTGGTAACAGCATGATCTTTCAAGGCTCCAAGAATCATATTGTGCATTATGTCAAGGTTTTCCATTTTTTTGGCATCCCAATAAGGGAGTTCTTCCAATATTGAGTAACGGACACCGTTTGCTTTGAAGAGATGATCTCTGTGTGATTGAGTTGCATGTAACCATGAATTTACTTGAATTTTGTGCTCTGAAAAATTTCTTGGGGCCCAATTGAAAGGCTCAATGTCATTTATCTCAGACTTTTCAATGGTACAGAAGTTGCAAAACCTTTTTCCTGAATGACTGGTAAATATTATGATCTTGCGCATTGCCACAACATCTGCTATGACAGTGAGTATAGCAGCTCTGATGGTAACTCCAGAAGGAGTATTATTGGTCTTGGAGAAGTGGACACCATTCCAAAGTTTCTGAAGTTCTCTGACTAGGGGGGTGAGTATATGATTCAGTTGAGGACCAGTAGGCTCCTTGGGGCCAGGTATTATTCCTACCAGATAAATTTTTTCTGCTTTCAGACGTATCTCAGGTGGAAGATTCAGGCATACCATGGCAATGGTTCCAAGAGAGGCATGACGACTAGACTTGCCAAAAGCATTCAACCAGTCAACATATAGGGTGAATGCCAAGTTCCCAGGCTTTGAAAAAAAGGGGTAAGTTTCATTTGGGCCCTTGAATCTTTTCCAAACAATCCATCCCAGATATCTTTCATTATCTCAGAGGGTTTGTTTTGGAGATGTTTGAGAAGTTCTTCCTCAATACCTGGACGGTTCAAAAATCTTGCCAGCCATTGTTGAAATGGTTGGTAAATGAAATGTTTGCTTGCGGAGAATTTTGATTCTTGT
The DNA here is from genome assembly GCA_025617555.3 of Puccinia polysora. Taxonomy (NCBI): domain Eukaryota; kingdom Fungi; phylum Basidiomycota; class Pucciniomycetes; order Pucciniales; family Pucciniaceae; genus Puccinia; species Puccinia polysora. Next base: position 1,238,237 of record JAOOQA010000021.1, on the reverse strand, counting down.
AAATGCTTTCTGCTAGGCATGGAGTTAATGGAAGTCTTCATAGATCCCAAGGTTGATGAGCAAGGTGGACCCTGGTCAAATCTTTTAAATGTTGTGTGCATTTGATATTAGGGTCTGTGAAATTTTTTTCTTGGTCAACCAAGTAGAAGCACTCTGGACAACAGACATATATCTCCAGTGAAGAATCCAGGTTGAGATGCTTGAAGATGGTCAAAATGCTGAGGGGAATCTTTGAGCTGTTATTGGTCTGATGGTTTTGAAGAGTATTTTGAATATTGAAAGCACAAAGCAGGAACCTTGATGCCTCTGTACTAATGTGATGATGCAAATTCCTGATGGCTGTGATCACCATTGGAAGGATGATATGTTGTTGGTTTTGTATCCAGGGTAATAGGACAAAGTCTTGAGTGTCAAATAAGGGAACACCAGCTGGAGGTGAAATTGACGTTACATCATCTTGAGATTGTGCCATGTTTGCATTGTTATTATCTAATGGATACCTATGGCTTGATGGTGATCTTGGAGACAGTGCTTGTGGAGAAACTAGTGCTTGTGAAGAAACATGAGTGGAAAGCAAAGTTGTGGTGCTTTTCTGATGCTTAGCATATCCAGAAGGGGTAAATGCTATGCCTTGCTTTATCCCATTGGGAGTCATATGAGTTTTTCTGGAGGAATTTTCACACATGCAAACAATAAGTTGGATATTTTAAGGGGCCATTTTGGTCCAAGTTCTTGATGAGCCGAAGAATTGATGATGGAGGAGAAAGTTGACTCTTTATATGAAAAAAACTTGAGTGAAATATGTTGGAGGTTCAATGTTTTTGTTTTCCTCCTCTCAGTGGCTCATGTGGCTTATTAAGATGAAATAAATTGAGTTCTTATCTTGAAAAATTTAAACTGATTCCATGAGACATGTTTTGGGAACTTGGAAGAATGATTTTTGTCACTTATCATGAAACCATAGATGGCTTATCATGAAGCAGTTGATTTGCTATCATGAAACAATAGAGGACTATCATGAAAAATTTGAAGGCTTATCATGAAAAATTTGAAGGCTTATCATGAGGTGTTTCATTTCATTACTTATCATGAAGAATTATTTACATAGGGTTTTTGTTTCCCACAATACATTACCCCAAGAGTGAGACTTTTGTAGAATTTTTAGGTGTGGATTTCTGATTGAGGAGAGTTGATTTTTTTCATTGAATTCCATTTCCAGCATGAAGGAATCACTTATTTCTTTTGTTATATTTCAATAAGTACAATTCTTATGATAATCAGAAGGAGAATTATGAAGATCAATAAAACATATTACTGTAGTGTAATTGATCCAACATGGGCTTTACGTGGAACACTAAATACAAAATTGTCTTCAGTATTCACAGATTGAAGCCAATAATCACTGAAATCAAGTACCAGAAATTTAGAAAGATTAAATCATGAAGTCCAAGGCCGAGAGAATGCTTTATCATCAAAGAAAGATTGTTGAATCAGAGATACAACATATGAATTGGTTCTTTTCCATATTTTTTCAGTTATATCTTTTGGCTCTAGCTGATTTATTTTAGAGATTATTGATACAATCTGGAGAGAATCAGTGACTTTGAACCTCTTCTGATCATCTGGAATAATCAGGAAACCACGTATTCCAGAGACCAGATATGCTGCTAGAAGGTGATAGGCAGGACGTTTGGTGAATTGTTGAGGAAGTTTGGCAAAAGCAGGAGTATATTTTGCAATAGTGGTTGTTGCCCTGTTGATTTTATGTTTTGCCCGAAGAATGGAGAAAGCTATGAGCATATAGTAAATTCAATCTACCACATTATCTATTGCTTTGAAGTCGCTTGCAGGCATGTTGGATAGATTGTTTTCTCCAGACTGTGTGATTGCTGGTTTGTTTTGCTGAGATTTGATGCAATTGATGAAGTACTGAATTTTAAATATTTCCTCTTTGATTTCATCCTCTGGATCAACTGGATTATCATATTCGGGGGAAGGATTGAATTCCTGAGAAACCAATGAAATTGACTGGAACCAGATGTGGGCCCAGTTGCTTTGCAGTGCTCGGTAGGAAACAAAAGTAATTGGATCAAATCCTCAAAGGAATAATAGCCCTTTTTTGGGAGTTTGGTTGGTGTGGAGGGGATGTTGATGACTTCTGGAGAGTAGTATGGCTCATTTACTTGAGCTTTGAACGGGTTGGAATCTGAATGCAGAAAAAAAACCAGTTCAGCCTTGAAAAAATGCATGCCAACATTCAGATTGATTTACCACTACTTTCCAACTGCTTGACCCACTCCTTCAAACCAGTTGAACATGTTTCAAACCGGATGGACTGGCTCAGAGTTGAGGGGTATGATTCCAAGGGTTTGATGTGTTTCAACCGAGCCTCAAAGAGATGAATTGTGGATGAAACTGCCAAATCATATGCTGAAAGGGTGAGGGAGGTAGAGAATAATTTGAGAATTGGCTGAGATTCTGAATGATACTTTTTGAGACAAGGCATCCCATCTTGAATGAAATCAAAGAAAAGAATTTTAACATTAGTTTTACTATAAATAAATATTAAATAAATATATGTTCCTTACCAGGAGCTGGGTTTTGGACGCTCTGAGAGAGCTGCAGATTTTTAGTTGATTGAGCAGGTGTTTCTGAAGAGGAGCCAATATTTGAGATTGTCTCCCCAGCTGGATTGGTTTCAGTTTCATTGTTGGGGACTGCAGCCAAATCATCTGGTTTTTCTGTGTTGGGTTGTGCAGACATGTCCATTTCATCCTCTTCCTCATCACTTTCTTGAACAAATACATGCTGTTTTTTGGCAGGTCTGTTGGAGGAGGAGTGAGAGGCGGATTGCTTTTTGAGTAGGT
>JAOOQA010000021.1:1207846-1235270 GCA_025617555.3 Puccinia polysora | reverse complement strand
GACTTGCCAACTCTAATCAATGTGCTAGAAGAAGTAATAAACATGAATGGGTTAGACAAGAATGTCCCTTCCATATCCAAAGAGAACTATAACATCAAAGAAACCAGAGAAGAACCTCCTCTGATGAATGCCTCTGATAATTATAAAACCTAATGAGAATAGGGACAAAGAGAGGATGCCTGCAACTTGTTGGAATTGTAATAAGACTGGAAATATGAGACAAGACTTCCCATTACCAAAAAGGAAGATAGCAGTCTTGGAAGGAGAGCAGGAGGTTGAAGGGAATCAGGACTATGAAGATATAGCTGATACTGAAGGATCTCATTCTAAATGGGAATTGATCCTGACCAACCCTTTTAATGTTATAGAAGGAGATATAGGCACTTCTTTAGAAATCAATAACATCCTTGGGTATTCTAGCTTGCCCCAACAATGGGATCCTACCATAATTCTTAGGCAAATTATGGATTTCAAACCATTAACAGTTAAACTATGAGTGGGAAAAGTTATACCACTGGTCAAACTTGTTATGCAACAGGATTTTATAAAGACAGACCTATAAGGTTATTAATGGATAGTGGAGCTTTCTGCTCATGTTTCTGTGCTTGATTCTTAAACAAATGCAATCCCAATTGGAAACAACACCTTCTTCCCGTCCCAAAAGCATCAGGAAGAGGAAATAGGAGGCTTATTGAAAAGACAAGAGGTTGGAACTACAACAGAGGTACAAGTGATTGGGGCTCAGACTACACACATGATGTCATGGGAACAGTCTAAGTAACAGAGAGGGCTGATCAGGTATGCTACTACATTAGGTTAGGCTGCTTCTACATTGGGACAAGGTTCCAGGTCTGAGCTGTCTAAGTTGGGAGAGTACAGTTGAAGGATGTATAGTGTACATGGGAGTCATGACACTATGTACTAAGTAGAGAGAGTATGTAATAAAATCTGCAAGAGGATGTACATAAAGATTCCCAAAGGAAAAACCACACAGAGGAGGTATGGGTCAGACAGAGAGATAACCAAAAGATGTATGGGTTAGACAGAGAGGTAACCCAAAGAGGTATGGGTTAGACAAAGAGATAACCCAAAGATGTATGGGTTAGACAGAGAGGTAACCCAAAGAGGTATGGGTTAGACAGAGAGGTAGAGTAGAGCCTGGGAGATTGAGTATGTGCAAGCCTATCAAGTCTATCTGTGTATAGTATGAGGTTAGACTATATGTTGATATGTACTGCATGAAGATCCTGAGGTATATAGTTACTGGAGACATATTGATGTAAGCCTCCTGAGCCCTGAGGTTGAAGTTCCTAAGAAAGTAGATCAGGCCTGAGGGTTAGACTGAGGTTAGACTGATTTTGGTGTCAGGATGACAATACTCTGGATCAATCATGCTCTGCAAAACTTGTCCAAGGCCAAGTACATTACTACAATGGATATGCTTAAAGGTTTCCACCAGATACCAATAAGCCCTGAAAGCAGGAATTTTATGAAAGTTTATGAGAATAATCTGTCATTTGGGAATATATGAATATCTCAGGATGCCCTTTGGGATAAAGAATGCTCCATCACACTTCCAGAGAATAATGGATACAGTTCTAGGTACTTACATCATACAAGGATGGATGATGGTATATATAGATGATGTTATCATATACTCTAATGATTGGGATACTCATATTAACCAAGTAAGATTGGTACTCTATACTATCTCCGGAGCAGGACTGAAGGTTTCCATGAAGAAATGAAACTTTGGCTACAGAGAATTGAAAGCCTTAGGACATATAGTCTCTGGTCTAACTCTAGCTGCTGATCAAAATAAGATAGCTGCTTTCATGAATAGGCCCATGCCTCAAAACAAAACAGAGTTACCGTCTTTCATTATTTTTTGAAGTTTCTACAGAAAATACATACCAAAGTTTTCTATGCTAACTAAAAGTCTGTATGAAGTATGCAACAACAACACCCTATTTGAAATGACTCATGAGAGACTAAAAATGTATGAGGAATTAAAAATAGCTATGACCTCTACTCCTCTATGTATCTAACCAGATTACTCCAAGCCCTTCAAACTGTACATTGACGCCTGCATGGAAGGGCTAGTAGCTGCTTGACATCAGGAAAGGATAGAAGAAGACAGACCAGTAGAGAAACCTGTACTCTTCATATCTAGACAGATCAAAGATACAGAGAAGAGATATGGGGCCATTCAGTTGGAATGTTTGGCACTAGTATGTGCTTTGAAGAAGCTAAACTATTACTTAGAAGGCACCACTTTTCAAGTATTCACAGACTGTAATGCTGTTAGAACTCTTATGAACATGAAAACTCCCAGCAGACATATGCTCAGGTGGCAAATTGCTATACAACAGTATAGAGGACAGATGACTATATTGCATAAAGCTGGAGCTAAACATCAGAATGCTAAAATTCCAAGTAGGAATGCTTTTCCTAATGACTCTAACAATCCAGCATATGACCCTGAAGATCAAGATATTTTTCCTATCCTGAACATCAATCTTTTTGCATTGAGTGCTCCAATAATGGGGATTGACTTATGTGAATTAGATACTGCATTATTCAACCTAGTAAGGGATAGCTACTCTCCTGAAATCAAGCTGCTGATTACCATTATGGAATGTGAATCCCCAGAAGCAGCTCTGATAAATAGTCTACCTGCTTCATTACTTATGCCCTATAAAGCAGGAAGGTTTACCTTTTGGGATGTTCTCCTTTACTATAGACACCAGCATTCCAGCGTATTCGTACTACGCAACAAACAAAATATACAACATATACTCCAGGAATGCCATGGCAACTGTTCATCAGGGAATCTATCCACAGAAAGAATTTTAGAAAAAGTAAAAAAAACCGCTTGGTGGATAGACTGGAAAGAAATCACTACTGAATATGTTACTAGCTTTGAAACCTGCCAGAAATCTAATAAAACTACTGGAAAAAGGTTTGGACCCCTACAAAAGATATCTGAACCTACAACCAGATGGGAAATCATCAATATGGATTTTGTCAACGGCCTCCCCCCTGGAGGTACTTATTCATATAACTCTGTCCTAGTTATAGTTGACAGATATTATAAGAAGGCAAAATTCTTACGTAACCACAAAGAAGATAGTGCTATGGATGTATCTTTACTATTCTGGAATAGTATCATAGCTGATGTGGGTATACCCAAGATTGAAATCAGTGACAGTGATGCCAAATTCACCCCAATTTTTGGAGGAATCTACATGATATACTGGGTACTACTCTAGTATTTTCTACAGCATACCATCCCCAAACTGACGGATTAGCTGAAAGAATGATACGGACCCTAGAAGATATGCTAAGGAGGTTCTGTAGCTTTGTTCTAGAATACAAAAACTCAGATGGTTATTGCCATGATTGGGTAAGCCTACTCCCAGCCCTAGAATTGGCATATAACATAAGTAAACATTCTACTACCAAAGAAGCTCCTTACATACTAGAAAGAGGATGGATTCCAAAACTCCCTAGCAATAACTTTAACTATAACTTAGCCACTATTCATCCAACATCTCTTGACTTTAAGAAGATGATAGATCTGGCAAACAATCATGCTCAAAAATGTGCAGAAGAGGCAGTAAAATACCACAAACAATGATGGGACAAATCACATAAAGAACCTGACTTTAAAATAGGAGATCAGATCTTGATATCTACAACCGATTTCAACAACCTAGCAGGCAAAAGAAAACTGAAACCAGCCTTTGTTGGACCATTTGTTATCAAGAAGATGCATTGCAAAAATGCTGTGGAAGTGATCTTGAGTCACCAGGAAAAATCTGGTGGATCTGGTCAGCCAGTGACATCACATCCTTTGCATGAGATGGTTGCATCCAATTGATTTCTAGAATGTTTCCATCATTTGGAAACACAGCTTACCCCCAGTTTACAATTAATTTCTTCACAATTTCTCAAATGATTCACATCTGTTTCTCATTTCATTCCATTCTGTTTCCCCTTTTGATATCCTATCTTTCTCCTTCTTTTCTTCTTGTCTTACTTATGATTTCAATTGGTATTCTCCAAGGATTCTATTTTACTTCCTCACAGATTCCATGTGGTTTCGTATTTTTTCCTCCCTGACTTCTCCCTGATTTCTCCCTGATTTCTTGCTGATTTTGCACAAGTTTCCATTTTTCCACCTATTAGGATAATCCCTCCTAATTTTCTGAAATGAAATAAAAGCATTTTTTGAACAAAATTTATCCTCATCATTCATTCAATTCCTTCTCTCATGGAGTTTCTGTTCTATCTACAGGTAATGCTTGATAGATTTAATTGGAATTGACTCCAAAAATAAATCAAAGAAAAAAATTGAAACAATTCATAACACTTGGCATATTCCATAATTTTTAAATTTCACTTTCAGGAAGATATAATTTTGTGACTAGTATTATTCCATTTTGAGAGAAATATGCACACTGGCTATCAACAGCATCACAAGAAATGATTTGTTGTTCAATCCCATGTTTAACTTTGTAAACATTGAGATGCTTCCAATCAAATAAAAAATTTTTGTCAATTTGAAATGGAGTCACTTCCAAGAAGTAACCTGGTATGCTCCCATATGGATCCACCACACTGAATATGGTTTTTATCTGACCCAAGAAGGAGACTTTACCCAGATTATACAACACAGTACTGTTTCCAGAATTTGATTCTGTTGTTGATAATGCCATTTTATTCCAATGGAGATGATTCTGATAGTTCCACCATGGTGAAAGAGTAACAGTGTTTGGTTCATTGGCACTATTGATTTGATTGAAATCTTGCCAATTTGTAGAAGAGATGGAATTCCTGAGATAATTGAGGAATTTGTAATAAGATTCTGGATTTGCATGGACAGGATTTAGGTGTGGGATTGAATTTGACCTGGTGGATGATTCAAGAATTCTTGAAAGTTGATTTATATCTGGTGGTGCACCTGGTGTGTTGATCAGGGCCTTTAAATTTGAAAGTCTGCAGAACCTTTGAGCTATAGTAAGTGGCACTTCATCCAAGTTTTATGTAAATCATAGTCAGCATTGTTGTATTCTGTATATCTTTGATTGAAAGTAATTCACACACCCAAAACTTTGTTGCTGTTGAACTTGGAAAATAGCCCATTCAAGCGCTCATAAGCCCAGGTAGCACATGTGGGGCCATGCCCCACCTTTGTAAAAGCTCAGGGATATGGGATGCAAGATGATGATTTGGCTTTTGATTTTGCTCTGGAAAGAGCTTCCTACAAAGTTGGCAATATTTTGCCCAGTGCCTGGTGAAATCAGAACCATTTTGGGAGCTGATATTCCAACTAGTGGCAATTTTCAAACAGGTCACTAAATGGAAGGTATTTTCAACAACTGTTTCTGGGAATGGACATTCTTCAAATTGCATGGCAATGATGAGATTGGGAATGTAGACTTTATAAAGAAGAGACCACTCTGCAGCCTTGAGACTTCCATGACTTGCTGCTCCAAGGTTTTTTGCTACTCTTGTCCAATCAGATGGGATGAGAGTAATCTTGATGACTTGTTGAAGATTTTTCAGCAGAACAGAATCAAACTTGAATTTTGATAAAATTGGAGGGCTTTGCTTGGGGATATCACTAGTGCTTGGATCCAAAAATGAAACAGGTACATAATCCAAGTCAGAGAATGAAGAAGATGCCCCCATGAATCCTTCATTAGTTAGAGCCAGAGTTTGTTCTCTCCCTTTGCCTTTGGATTTTTGTATATTTTGAATATCTTGCCGGGCATCTCTTTTTAAGTAAAACAATTCTCTAGAATCAATTTGATTTTCACTGGGATCTTCATTGTCTCCACTTTCATCTCCATCATCATTTGATTCATCATCTGATGAGTCTGGTGCATTTTTCTGTATCTTTTTCAAAGAGGATTCTGGAAGTTTTAATTTGGTAACAGCATGATCTTTCAAGGCTCCAAGAATCATATTGTGCATTATGTCAAGGTTTTCCATTTTTTTGGCATCCCAATAAGGGAGTTCTTCCAATATTGAGTAACGGACACCGTTTGCTTTGAAGAGATGATCTCTGTGTGATTGAGTTGCATGTAACCATGAATTTACTTGAATTTTGTGCTCTGAAAAATTTCTTGGGGCCCAATTGAAAGGCTCAATGTCATTTATCTCAGACTTTTCAATGGTACAGAAGTTGCAAAACCTTTTTCCTGAATGACTGGTAAATATTATGATCTTGCGCATTGCCACAACATCTGCTATGACAGTGAGTATAGCAGCTCTGATGGTAACTCCAGAAGGAGTATTATTGGTCTTGGAGAAGTGGACACCATTCCAAAGTTTCTGAAGTTCTCTGACTAGGGGGGTGAGTATATGATTCAGTTGAGGACCAGTAGGCTCCTTGGGGCCAGGTATTATTCCTACCAGATAAATTTTTTCTGCTTTCAGACGTATCTCAGGTGGAAGATTCAGGCATACCATGGCAATGGTTCCAAGAGAGGCATGACGACTAGACTTGCCAAAAGCATTCAACCAGTCAACATATAGGGTGAATGCCAAGTTCCCAGGCTTTGAAAAAAAGGGGTAAGTTTCATTTGGGCCCTTGAATCTTTTCCAAACAATCCCATCCCAGATATCTTTCATTATCTCAGAGGGTTTGTTTTGGAGATGTTTGAGAAGTTCTTCCTCAATACCTGGACGGTTCAAAAATCTTGCCAGCCATTGTTGAAATGGTTGGTAAATGAAATGTTTGCTTGCGGAGAATTTTGATTCTTGTAAATGCTTTCTGCTAGGCATGGAGTTAATGGAAGTCTTCATAGATCCCAAGGTTGATGAGCAAGGTGGACCCTGGTCAAATCTTTTTAAATGTTGTGTGCATTTGATATTAGGGTCTGTGAAATTTTTTTCTTGGTCAACCAAGTAGAAGCACTCTGGACAACAGACATATATCTCCAGTGAAGAATCCAGGTTGAGATGCTTGAAGATGGTCAAAATGCTGAGGGGAATCTTTGAGCTGTTATTGGTCTGATGGTTTTGAAGAGTATTTTGAATATTGAAAGCACAAAGCAGGAACCTTGATGCCTCTGTACTAATGTGATGATGCAAATTCCTGATGGCTGTGATCACCATTGGAAGGATGATATGTTGTTGGTTTTGTATCCAGGGTAATAGGACAAAGTCTTGAGTGTCAAATAAGGGAACACCAGCTGGAGGTGAAATTGACGTTACATCATCTTGAGATTGTGCCATGTTTGCATTGTTATTATCTAATGGATACCTATGGCTTGATGGTGATCTTGGAGACAGTGCTTGTGGAGAAACTAGTGCTTGTGAAGAAACATGAGTGGAAAGCAAAGTTGTGGTGCTTTTCTGATGCTTAGCATATCCAGAAGGGGTAAATGCTATGCCTTGCTTTATCCCATTGGGAGTCATATGAGTTTTTCTGGAGGAATTTTCACACATGCAAACAATAAGTTGGATATTTTAAGGGGCCATTTTGGTCCAAGTTCTTGATGAGCCGAAGAATTGATGATGGAGGAGAAAGTTGACTCTTTATATGAAAAAAACTTGAGTGAAATATGTTGGAGGTTCAATGTTTTTGTTTTCCTCCTCTCAGTGGCTCATGTGGCTTATTAAGATGAAATAAATTGAGTTCTTATCTTGAAAAATTTAAACTGATTCCATGAGACATGTTTTGGGAACTTGGAAGAATGATTTTTGTCACTTATCATGAAACCATAGATGGCTTATCATGAAGCAGTTGATTTGCTATCATGAAACAATAGAGGACTATCATGAAAAATTTGAAGGCTTATCATGAAAAATTTGAAGGCTTATCATGAGGTGTTTCATTTCATTACTTATCATGAAGAATTATTTACATAGGGTTTTTGTTTCCCACAATACATTACCCCAAGAGTGAGACTTTTGTAGAATTTTTAGGTGTGGATTTCTGATTGAGGAGAGTTGATTTTTTTCATTGAATTCCATTTCCAGCATGAAGGAATCACTTATTTCTTTTGTTATATTTCAATAAGTACAATTCTTATGATAATCAGAAGGAGAATTATGAAGATCAATAAAACATATTACTGTAGTGTAATTGATCCAACATGGGCTTTACGTGGAACACTAAATACAAAATTGTCTTCAGTATTCACAGATTGAAGCCAATAATCACTGAAATCAAGTACCAGAAATTTAGAAAGATTAAATCATGAAGTCCAAGGCCGAGAGAATGCTTTATCATCAAAGAAAGATTGTTGAATCAGAGATACAACATATGAATTGGTTCTTTTCCATATTTTTTCAGTTATATCTTTTGGCTCTAGCTGATTTATTTTAGAGATTATTGATACAATCTGGAGAGAATCAGTGACTTTGAACCTCTTCTGATCATCTGGAATAATCAGGAAACCACGTATTCCAGAGACCAGATATGCTGCTAGAAGGTGATAGGCAGGACGTTTGGTGAATTGTTGAGGAAGTTTGGCAAAAGCAGGAGTATATTTTGCAATAGTGGTTGTTGCCCTGTTGATTTTATGTTTTGCCCGAAGAATGGAGAAAGCTATGAGCATATAGTAAATTCAATCTACCACATTATCTATTGCTTTGAAGTCGCTTGCAGGCATGTTGGATAGATTGTTTTCTCCAGACTGTGTGATTGCTGGTTTGTTTTGCTGAGATTTGATGCAATTGATGAAGTACTGAATTTTAAATATTTCCTCTTTGATTTCATCCTCTGGATCAACTGGATTATCATATTCGGGGGAAGGATTGAATTCCTGAGAAACCAATGAAATTGACTGGAACCAGATGTGGGCCCAGTTGCTTTGCAGTGCTCGGTAGGAAACAAAAGTAATTGGATCAAATCCTCAAAGGAATAATAGCCCTTTTTTGGGAGTTTGGTTGGTGTGGAGGGGATGTTGATGACTTCTGGAGAGTAGTATGGCTCATTTACTTGAGCTTTGAACGGGTTGGAATCTGAATGCAGAAAAAAAACCAGTTCAGCCTTGAAAAAATGCATGCCAACATTCAGATTGATTTACCACTACTTTCCAACTGCTTGACCCACTCCTTCAAACCAGTTGAACATGTTTCAAACCGGATGGACTGGCTCAGAGTTGAGGGGTATGATTCCAAGGGTTTGATGTGTTTCAACCGAGCCTCAAAGAGATGAATTGTGGATGAAACTGCCAAATCATATGCTGAAAGGGTGAGGGAGGTAGAGAATAATTTGAGAATTGGCTGAGATTCTGAATGATACTTTTTGAGACAAGGCATCCCATCTTGAATGAAATCAAAGAAAAGAATTTTAACATTAGTTTTACTATAAATAAATATTAAATAAATATATGTTCCTTACCAGGAGCTGGGTTTTGGACGCTCTGAGAGAGCTGCAGATTTTTAGTTGATTGAGCAGGTGTTTCTGAAGAGGAGCCAATATTTGAGATTGTCTCCCCAGCTGGATTGGTTTCAGTTTCATTGTTGGGGACTGCAGCCAAATCATCTGGTTTTTCTGTGTTGGGTTGTGCAGACATGTCCATTTCATCCTCTTCCTCATCACTTTCTTGAACAAATACATGCTGTTTTTTGGCAGGTCTGTTGGAGGAGGAGTGAGAGGCGGATTGCTTTTTGAGTAGGTTTCCACTACCAATTCTGACCTCTTCATCTTCAGGTAATTCTTCACCCTTTGATATGACTGATACAGAACACAATGGTCAACAGGGTTCAAGATTGAAGTTGAGTGGGAATGACTTACTGGCATCATATTTGTCACAGGCTTCAATTCCTTGACAAGCAATATCACAAAGAGAGTGGGTGGCTGTTTTGTCATTTGCAATTTTTTCCAATTGTTGACGTTTTTGTTTGTTACTGGAGAGGAATTCCTGGCGTGATATGAGAGAGACTTCTGAATTGTTTAGGAATCCACCAGTCTCAGATGGAGGAGGGTGTGGGAGTGGTTCGGCTGCATTGTCTTTGTCACCAACAACTTTGTTCCAAGCAGGAGGTTTAGGAAGGTTTGAGCTAGGGGCAGGGGGGGCATCCATTGCTGCAGGCTCCAAGCTATCAGGTGAAGCTTGGATATTGACCTGGGCAGTTGTATTGTCTGTTGATGCAAAAGGTGCAGGAGTATCATTCCCAAGGGAATTGAAAGAAGATTGAGTGGTAACCATGATCAGATATATAATTTTAAAAGAGTATGATAAGAATGGAAAGTAGGATGTAGGAGCTTGGGATGAAACGGTGGTGTAGTGAGGAAAGATTGAGTGGATGGATGGGGGGGAAAAGAACAGGGAAAGACGCTCTTTATATAATGGTTCTGGGGGATCATGACTGTATTTGATATGAAAGCATGAGATGACAGAACTGATGACAGGGCCTTGAAAACAAATTCTATTCAAGTATATTCATGTTTTGATGGTGGCATGTGTATATTGCAGACAGAACATAAATAAAACAAATACCCAGTACAGAGACCGGATATAGTATGAAGCAGGAGATGTAGTCTGCAGATCAATATAATTACATACAATGTGGTAATTTACTTCTTAATTCTGCATGGCGTGCAGATGAAAAAGTCTCTGAGCAATTTGCACAGAAATACCAAGTCTGGTGAATGGACTTCCTGCCGGTCAATCAGATTGAACAGTTTGGTGGAATAATAGGTTGGAAGCCCAAAAGAGATCAATCCATCCATCATGCTTGTCAAACTCAATGACCGTGGAAATACCTGGAAGAACAAACTGGCCTTGTTTGTTGTCAAATCATTGACTGAAGTGAGCTGGTTCTCCGGTTGCCTCATGGATACCACAAAATCCACCATAAGTGATAGCATTGACGTCGTCATCAATATGAGCTTGATTGTAAAACTCCCTCCAGGTGGCGGTGATGTTGGCAGCAAAAGGCTTGGTGTCCTGGGGGTCTCCATATTCTTGGGCACCAAAACCAGGAATGTTTGCCTGTTTCATCTGCTCAATTGCATGTGAAAAGAGTCCAGGGGCCAACGCTTTGTATCTTTTGGAGATGATTTGTTGCACAAAAGGCATCTTGTCCAGGAGAGCCTTCCACTGTTTGTATCTTTCTGGCGTAAGAGTCTTTGAAGCAAAAGGCTTATATATTCCTAATGAAAATAACTGAATTAAAATTAGTATCAATTATAATCAAAAAAATCAATAATAAAATTACTTGCCAAATTTTTCCACTTCAACATACCCCTTACGCCAACCAAGTGCTTTCATGATACCACCAAGAATCAAGAGTCTGATTTCCTCATATTCCGTGGGTGTCATGTCTGACCACTTGGTTAATTTGTAAACCAAGCCAAGTTCACGCTTGTGGTTGGTGAGGACAACCACTGGAGGTCCTGGGTTAATATGGTGTTTGAACTGCTCAAGGAACCTGGTGGTGTTTGGAATTGAGTGCACATCTGGAAATTTGATCATTGTAAATTCATCTGGTTGGTTGAGGTAGAGGCTGAGACCAGGGCAGCGGGTGATATTGGCCAATGCCTCAATTTTCTTCTTCTGAGTTTCAGAGCTGAAACCATAATCCTGACTGGTGGAAGTACGGGTGAGGACATGTTGGCTCTGAGTTGGACGTGGAGGAAGGACCGGAAGAGTGGGTATGTTAACCACGGGTGCTGAGATTGGTTGGCAAGAGCCACTTGCTCCGCTAGCTTGCTGAGCCTGCCTACGAGCTTCCTGGGCCTCCTTGGAGTGGATTCCACTTCTCTAAAATCCAAAGCAAAAATGATCAGCTTGAATCCAAGTATGGGATGCCAAGGTGAACCATGAAGTGCTTGCACGACATTCAGGCTTGTCATCATTAGGAAGGCAATACAAGGCGCCAGTCCTGGATAAACTCCCTGCATAAACCCTCCCTCCAACAGGCATCCCATCCAACAACATAAGAGAGGAATGAAAGATCATCCCAGGGGATAATGATGTGAACCATGAAGTGCTTGCGCAACATTCAGGCCACGTCCTCAACAGAGAAGCAATACAAGGCGCCGGTCCTGGATAAACTCCCTGCGTAAACTTTTCCTCAGACAATCATCCCCTGGGAAAGGATCAGAGATGAAAATGAAACAAAAAACCGTCTTTTTCCTGGGGGCTGTGTGAAAATGGTGAGAGGTAACAACAAACATTCTCTGATGAAAGACATGAGATGAGGGGGACAAACCTGGACAATCCATGGGGAATGGTCTCCTTTTAATATGCCAGGGAGAGTATTGATATCAGCTTTCTTTTCCTTTGTATTCAAATGATAATTTGCAAAATAATGTAGTCAAGCCACTCACATTGTATTTGAATGAAAATTTTAATATCAGAAAAGCCACGTCCCAATTGGTTGTTCCAGTTGAGTTACAGCAAAGGGGTGACCAAAGGAGTAGGAGGAGGAGGATTTGCACTGGTTGGAGCAAGATAGCTTAGGTTAGATGAAGAAGCAAGCCAGGAAAGTTGAAATCAAAGTTGCAGACAGAGAAGCAAACAATGTTGCCAGTGGAGTAGAGGAGAAATAGCAAGCCAGGTCCCAATTGAGGTTGGTGAATGTGATGCAATCCAAGTCGCAAGATGAGAGATGCAATCCAAGTTGCAAGATGAGAGATGTGAGCAATGTGTGAGATTTTGAATTGAAAACTAAGAGTAATTCATTTAAATCAGTCAAAGTAAATATCATGGCAAAAATATGTATAGTACAATAGTCGTTGGATCTCTTACCTAAGGGCAAGAACGACGTCGCAAAACAAAGAGAGCATGAAATGATTTGTAAGAAGAAGAAAAGAAAACATCCAGCAAAGTTGTAGGACGCAAGGCAGCAATTTAAGGGACCAACGTCAAAGGTCCTAAAGAGATTGATGATAACAGCTCTTGCTATAGATGAAGTGATTTCTGTTTGCAAGAACAAAGCAATATTTAGTTAGTCTTAGTGCAGATAGAGTGATTGCGATAAGGATGATGAGATGTTTAGAGTGTTTCCATGAGGTGAGAGAAATTGTGCAATGCGATTGGAAGTAAAGATGATTGGCTGAGAGTGAGGCTTGCTTTTATACATGAGATCAATGAGGCTTACTCGTGCGTGATATAGGCTGCTTGGGGCCTTGTTATTGGTAGCTATGACCAGGTTGGTTCATTGAGATGAAGGTTGTTGCGGCTAAGGGATTGTGGCTGTGGTCACACGGTGACAATCAGGTTCAGGTCGGTTATTACAAGGGTTCAGTATTTGGCAGATCTTACATGAGATTGGGGTTGCGCCAGGTGTAGCGACCGATTCTAATTTGCTTGCTGCTGGATTCAGCGGATTGCGCTTCTTGCTCGCGCAAGGCCTGAGGATTTATTTGACACAATTTTGGGGGAAAGCCGCGATTGAAGTCGGTAAGAAAGGGCGAGATGAGGGTAGGGGTGAAGCGCTGATGATTGAGACTTCAATAGACTTGTTAAGTCCTGGAGTCAGTGTGGTATGAGAGGTCAAACAAGGGCATTTTCAGATTTTCTGGTCACGCCGATGCACACGTGTTTGTAGGCAAGCTATCTTGCTGCAAGCTTGAATCGCTTCATACAATTAGGGGGTGCGGGTTGACATGCTCTGTATTATGGAGAAAGCAATAAGCCTGATCAAGTTTGACTGGTGCTCCGGACTAGGCTTGAGGAATTTAAGCAATTCTGCAACAGACTTGAGCTAGTTGTAAGCGGTTGAGGGGACGGGACAAGAGCAGCGGGTTGATTTCGCAGATCTCAATGCTGCGCAATCTTGGTATGAAAACAAAGTCGCGGGGCAAAAGAGTAGAAATGAGTGGGGGCAATTGATTGCTTGTTTTTGATTTGATTTCCAAGTGAGTTGAGGGGGCTGTGGAACTGCAAGCAATCAAAATTGCGGGATGAGAAACCGCGAGATTGTGAGAGGTATGCAAGCAAAGTCGCGCGGCAAAAGAGTAGAAATGAGCGGGGGCAATTGATCACTTGTTTTTGAATTGATTTCCAAGTGAGCTGAGGGGGCTGTGGAACTACTGAGTTGACCTGCGGACGGAGCTTGCGGCATCTGGGTGGCTTGAATGAAGCATGATTGAGAGTGTTTACCCACAGATTTTGAGTTTCATCCGAATGCTCGCTTTGATGACAGCCTGATTGATATTCAATTCAAAACCATGAGATTGATGGTGCCGCGTACCTTGACCACCGCTGGGAGCCAATCACGCACCCAAGTTTGGGTGGGTTGGACCAAAGTTCGGCTTGGCCAATAGCCAAGCCAATCGGCCACGCCCTCCAAATCAATGATTGGGGGCAAAATTTTTAACATATTTTTTTATTTCTTTAATATAATTGTAAATACAACTTGTAACTAGAAAAAAAAAATAAACCGGGCATCACAGCAAGTGTTATGCCCCCGTAGAGAACATAAAGACCAGACTATCTACAAGCCACATTATGCTGACATTATGCTGCTTCTTTGTCCTTCTTCACCCCATGCTTTTGCTCTGTACAGCCAGTTGAATTTATTGATGTTGATGCCCGGTTTCTGGAAACTGGGCATCATCCTTAACCGGGCATCATCCTTTGGGGTGATTCATGCTCTACGGGGGCATAACACTTGCTGTGATGCCCGTTTTCCGGAAACCGGGCATCAACTTGGAGCAATGTCATGCCCCCGTAGAAAACATAAAGACCAGACTATCTACAAGCCCCATTATGCTGACATTATGCTGCTTCTTTGTCCTTCTTCACCCCATGCTTTTACTCTGTACAGCCAGTTGAATTTATTGATGTTGATGCCCGGTTTCCAGAAACCATTCCATGCTTGATTTGTGGATAATGGGCTTTGTGTCTTGCCATTGTTATGCCCCCGTAGAAAGCTAAATGAAATCAAGGTCCCAGGAGTGTTATAATCTTCTCAACCCAGGGGTTGAAACACATTGAGGTCATAATTTGTGAAGTAATCCTTATCACATGGCTTAATTTGCTCATGAGTGCACGTCTTGGGTCCAATTTGCAAGGATTATTGTAAATCCCATCCTCTATGCATATATTTATACTCATTACACCTGTCCCACAATCTGTACATAAATTTTTCAAATTATTTTCATTTAAATACCCCTTCCCTATTCACTTTCTGACAGACTGCCCACACTAGTACCATCCTCCTCCCTCCTCAACACATCACCTGTCTTATTCCTCCATAAGCTCCCATACTTACAATGCAGTTAATTAATCATACCCCATTCTGTATTGGACTTGTTGTGGTCCCTCTTGCTGAAATAACTATCCCAGCTCTCCCGAAACTGCTACATAGTGAAGGAACCTATTGGGCATCATTATTCCCCAGACATAATAAGATACATGTATACATACTAGATCTTCCTTTCCATGTAGGAGTCCTTGCTCCTCCACTTAACTCAATCATTTTACCCCTCCTCACCCATCCTACAGGCTATGGACCATTTGGTGACTGGCAGGCAATGATGAGCAAACTGCCTCATCCAATTCTCTTTGTGGAAACCATTCTACATGTTAGTTTTTCCACAATTACCACATTTGAACTTGCTCTCCTGCTATTCTGTCATGAAAAACATATATCAGACATACTTGATAGGCTTCTTGGTGCTCATATAACCATCAAAAGACCCCCCAAGTACAACCCTTCAAAACACCAGGGCTCCCCACTGGCTAACCTACCATCCCAAAGGCTAAGAACGCCATCATTTATTGAAAACCCCTACTATGATCCAAACCTCCTTGAAATCCCAAGTGGATGTGATCTTAATCCAATCCATCCAAATCCACAAATAGTCACCACCAAACTCCTCCCCCACCAGGCTCAAGGACTTGCATTCTTGCTTGATTGTGAATCACCACATTCCACCTCTGCTCTGGCCTTGTGGAATAAATCAAACATGAATTCCTGGCACATCTGGGAAAACAAAATCAGCAGCTCAAGCATGGCTCTACTTGATCCAACATCTGTTCCACCAACTGCTTTGGGCTCAATACTGGCTGATGATATGGGTCTTGGGAAATCTTTACAAGCAATCTCCCTTATTTGTCACACTATATCTGAATCAACCTCTTTTTACCAGCACCAAGATAACCCTCCAGCTTTTCCACAACATCAGGCAACTCTCATCATATGCCCACCCCGCCTGATACAGAACTGGGCAAACAAACTCAGGAAAAATGTTGCCCCTCACACCATCAACCACCTGATCTACCATGGACGTGAAAGGCATCAATTCAGTCAAGATGTCTTCAACTCAGCCTTGGTCATCATCACCACTTATCCCCTCCTGGCATCTACTCATGAGAAGGCACAGAAGGAATCCAACATTTCTTCTTCTTTCATTTACTCTCGTTATTGGTTCAGGATAATACTTGATGAGGCACAGTAAGTATCACTGCCACTACATGCAATTCCTGAAAGTGATCATCTTTCATTTGATAGCACAATCAGGAACAGCAATGGAAAGATGACTCAAGCAATCTTTGCAATTAGAGCTCAACGACGCCTATGCCTCACTGGGACACCAGTCCAGAACCATCTACATGACCTAATGTCATTGCTGGCATTCCTCTGCACGGATATTGAATAATCTCACAACCATTGGGTAAAAATGCTTCTACCCCATCTCAAGCTTGGAAACTTCAAACCACTCCAACTGATATTGCGTCACCTAGTCCTGAGGAGAATCAAAGAGGATGAGCTTGATAGTCTACCAGATGCAAACCATCAAATCATCTACACACCCCTGAAACCCTATGCACAAGAATATTATGATATTCAACATGACATCTTTTTTGAATCACTCCAAAAGCAAGAGTCCTGTGTTGATCAAGGTGCCAATAATGCTGCATTCCTCACTAAAATTCAGGAACTCTGTGGAATCTGTGATCATCCCCTGTTGGCCGACTCAAATCTGGTTCTCACATCATCCAGTCATTTTGAAACAAAAGTGAAAGAAGAAGATTGCAATCCTTCAAAACATGGTATAATTCAACATCGAGTCCACCCTGATGTGTGTTTGGAGAGCTCAAAAATTGAAAGACTAATCAACATGATCATGGATGAATTGGAGAAACGGGATAGCCCAATTAAGATGGTGGTGTTTTCTTGATGGACAAGGTTTCTTGATTTTTAAGACTTCCTCCAGATAAGCTTCAATGTTCACAAAGATGCTTACCATGTTTTTCAAAAAATATTCAATTCTCAGAATTCACATTGCTTTGAGTGAGAAAAACATCAAATACTTCGGCTTGGATGGTACAATGACAGCTACAGAGCAAAACAAATGCCTGCAAGATTTTGCCAGAAGTACCTCAACCCAAACACTACTGGCCTCCATCCAAGCTGCAGGGGTGGGTCTCAACATCACATGTGAAAATATTGTTTTTATCATGGTATGTGGTCCATTCTTTCTATAAAAACATTGAAAGTAGCTCATACTCCACCTCCACTAGGAGCCACAATGGAATCCCAAAAACCAGGCACAGGCTGTAGATCGTTTGCATAGATTGGGCCAGACAAAAGAAGTGCGTGTGTATTACATGATTGCTCCCAAAACCATTGAGGAGAATATTCAAAAGGTGAGATCCAGTTCACAAGCAATTGTTAAGCATAAATGGTATTGATGTGCTCCTAATGTTGATTCAGGTTCAAAAGAGAAAGGAACAACTAGCAGAGCAAGTAAAATCACTATTATTCAACCATTCAGGAAATCTCCACTTTTCAGCTAACATTTTTTTTCTTTTTCAGATCAACCATCATCACAACTAAAGATTGGAGAGAGATATTTCAGATACTACAGGAGGAGCAATAATTTTCTTTTACCATGTATGACGTGTATTTCAAGGAATGAATGAAAATATGTAAAATAATATTTATGATAAGATTTAATTTTTATTCAGGCTGCAGGTGTTCTGTCATCCTTAATCACCTCAATATCTTGTATTTTTAAAGCAGATCTTGTCGCAATCTGTAGTGTGTTGAGCCAAGTTACATTGTAAAATTGTTGAGATAATTTGGCTGGAATCCTTGGATTGACCTCAAATTGGGAGGAAGATTTCCTATCAACAAACTTGGGCTGCCTTTTGGCCTTACCAATCCGGCTTCCAATCAATATTTGATGGTCAATGAATTCCATCAATTGGGAAGCCCTTTCTGAACACCAATCCAATTGCATCTTCCTGTGAACGGTTATACCATTTTCATTGACCTCTTCTGTATCAGAGCACACTGCAGGATCATTGAACTGTGCTGCATGGGCCACATAATTGTTTTCATCACACCATTTCTGCCTCCTCTCTGCTAGCTACAAATTTTAATCATACATTGTCAGTTTAGTTGCCACAAGTGTGAAATTGAATGGCTTACTCTTTTCCGTAGTTTGGCAGTCCTTTGCTTGGCCTTTCTTTCCTCAACAGCAACCTCTCCACTCCTTTGGATCAATCTACACTCACCCTGTAAATGAAGAAAGTACTTTTCCAACAGCGCGGACACAATTGCATGGTTGGAATGGTCAGGGGACCATAAAAAATTGTTGTACTCCCCAGTATGAAGTGCAACATCCAGTGTACAAAAAAATAAGACATCCATCACTTGGTTGAATGGATGCTTCCATCCACTCATCCAGTCAAAAGTAAACTGAGTCAGACCAAGCTCTCAAAGCCGGGTTTGGGTGAAACTGGTTATGGCACGGGTGTGTTTTTCTTTCCTCACAGATAAAATTAGCTGCAAATATAGATTACCATCTGGTGTGATATTGGGAGGTGGAGCTTCAAGTTGAGCACCAGGATTCATCATAGTGGAATCAAAAATTGATTGATGAATTCTAGGCCCTCCTATCATACCCCTTTCCAAATCTTTTTTACCCGCTTTTTTATAAACAATTAGCATCAAAATCATAGACAGTGACAATTTTGAAACTTTGAGAATTTCAAAAACCTACCTAGTGTTACCATGAGATTAGATCCTGACACATATGCCTCATCATTGACATTAACCACAAGAAGGTTCTGACTGTGCTCTCCTAACACTTGTGCTTGTTTGAAAATTGTAAGTCAGTTAAATCTTACAAAATAATTCCAACAAAAAAAATAGCTCACAAGGAGTCATCAAATTTATTTCCAAAGAACCCTGCCTCAAAGAATTGTTTCTTTGGGGGGAAGTAAAATTTTCAGCCCCTGTTTGTATTAAAAATCAACTCGTTTTTCATTGACCAAAGCTCATGGTTATCTCAAAGTAAACAAAAGAAAAACACCTCTTTTTTTTCCTTTCTGGGAAGCTGGGATACCTGATCCTGTCAAAGCTGCCTCAATCTCACCATCTGAAGACAGGGAATCTGACTTGTCCATTTGTTCCGTTTCATCTCTCATTCTCCACAAGGCAGGATTCTGATTTCTTGGAACACATAAAGAATCCTCTATCCTGTAGGCCAGGCTTGAACTCTCCCCATGTGAAGAAATTCCTTCAGAGGCCACACTTGCTGCTTTGGAAAACATTGGGGAGGCACCCAATGGGAAAATCATTCCTAAAATTGAAATACAATAGAACATTTCAGAAACAATTCAGAATAAATAAATAAATCAATGTCAAATGCTACCTGGAGATGACTCCCTTGTGAAATCAAGTCTCATTGCTCCTGATGGTTGAATGAATCCTTCATAAAAAAAATTAATATCACCAACAAAATAAATTGATTGAAATAAAACAAAACATACCTCCCTGTGGGCTGCCTATCCTTCTATCCAATCTCTCAGATGCAGCCTCCTGCATTTCCTGAAATCTCATCTTCATCCTCCATAGCTCAGGATTCTCACCTTCAGGTGGTTGCAAATCTGCTTGAATCCTGGCACTGACACCGGCACTCTCCCCATGTGAAGATCTGCCCCCAGAGGCCCCACTTGCCGATCTGATTGAAGGTGGGGAGACTACAGGATTGATGAATAAAGGTAAATAATAATTAATACCTCCAACAAAATCAATTGATTGAATCAAAATAGAACATACCTTCCCCGGGGCTGCCTACCCTTCTATCCAATCTCTCAGATGCAGCCCCCTGCAATTCCTGAAATCTCATCTTCATGCTCCATAACCCAGGATTCTCACCTTCAGGTGGTTGCAAAGCTGCTTGAATCCTGGCACTGACACTGGCCCTCTCCCCACGTGAAGATCCTCCCCCAGATGCCACACTTGCCAATCTGATTGAAGGTGGGGAGACTACAGGATTGATGAATCAAGGTAAATAAGAGTCAGACAAAAAATGGAAAAATAAAAACTAATACCTGGGTTGGATTCCTTTGAAGACGTGATTACTTTTTCTCCTATGGGGGGGGGGAGATAATTCCCAATGCAAAATAAGACTTCAGAAATTTTAATCAGTTAATATTAGTAAAACCCCTCACCTTTTTCTTGATGAGACATGGTTGGAGATGCATGTTGTTGTTCAACTCTTTTGGTCAAAATATTTTGAACCAATGAGCTTTCACTTTCAGACCGTGAGCAATCTGACTTATCACTGCTTCTAGCAGATGCCAATTTCTCCTTTTTATTTTTCTTTTTCACTACACCTTTCTTTCCTTTTTCTTTTATGAAAAAAAAATAAATTTTAATATATAACGATTGAATAAGTTCATATTTATGAAGACTTATCCCCACACTATGTACCAGTTCCTGTTAAATCACCCCACATTAATAAATGAAGAAAATTAAACATACAGAGTATCAACCCTTCACTCACCAGTATTTTCAGATTGAATATTGTCATGCGGAGAATGTTTCCCCATTCTTGGACCCAGGCTTTCTTCATTATTTCGACTGTGCTGAATCTGATCACCTGGGGTTGGTTCTGCTGTTCATCCAAGACAAAATAAATTAATTGAGTAAAAAAATGGTTGGTATTTCATCCATTCCAAGTAAAAAAATGGTTGGTATTTCATCCATTCACACCATTCCAACTTCCTATGATGAATACACAACATTACCTGGTTTTTGAACAGAACTTCAAACAGTAATCAAAGCTTGAGTAGGAGTAACCAAATCATCTTCCTTGATATATCAATTGTTCTCAGGATCATCTTCAGAAATACACAGGGGTTTAAGAATAATAAAAACAAACGCATCAATCCATCAGTCAAATACACACAAACTAATCTGCCGTAGGGGGAGATCACTGGTGATTTTCATGATGCACCGGGTGAGTACCCGTTTAAAGCATCTTTATATATCAATAACTTTTCAATTGAAGTTTAACTGACAATCAACGACACGTTCCATCTTTTCACTTTGTTCAGGATCAGTACTCTTTCACTTGGTTCAGGATCAGGGGATAAATGGATGAATGTTCTGGGAAAGTGAACGTATTGGTGGGAAGCCTGGGGATTATATATTCCCCCTGAATACCTGAGATAACCTTTGGAGTGCTCATGCGCTTGGATTCACTGACCAATAGTCAAGTCATCAGTTAAGATATTGTTCTTGCTTCTCAGCTTGACAATATCAGCAATATGGACTGCTCGACAATATCAGCAATATGACTCATAATTCAATTAAAATGAAAAAATTAGACATCCTCAAAACTTTTTCATGTGTCTTGATTGTTTGTCTCATTGAACATTGGATGCAAATCATTTGATTCCCCCTTCTATACCCAATACTCATTTGATCAAAACAATCCAATAATAGAGAGAGAAAACGTCACACTCTCTGGTAAGACACTCTACATAAAATTCCACATAAGATTTCTCAAATATTCTCATTTTAAATTAGTGATTTTGTTGTTCTCAGATTCCATCACAAAGCAATCAAAGCACATCAATATCATCCCTATGCACCTTTCATGTTTTAGTTTTGATATCCTAAATACAAGAGCATATCATCCTGCAGACAAATTTACTTCCTCCTACATTACTCTGGGATTCTTTACAAGACCAATATTCCAAAAATGTATCATGGTTGAGAAAGTCAGCACCAAAGCTTTGGCATGGCGTATTCCATCCTTGTAAAAATGAATCATTTGTTTCTAAGAGCATTCCTTCTTGATCGGTGGACCTTTCAAGATTACAAGTCATTATCTGACTTAGAAATATGATCGCACATGAACATAGCAATGACCTATTCCAAGCCATTTAGGTGCTGTTCAGCTGCACGATGTATAGTGTATCCAGTGAGTTTGGTCAGGTGGTCAACTCCCCCTGGTCATGTGACAAGACATGGTTGATGGTCGGACCAAATAGCTTGATGGGGAAATAGCCAAGGGGGCCCCATCTTTTTGGGTCATCAACTTGACAAAGTTTCTGATCAACTCAGGGCAACAAGAAGTATTTTTTCTGCTGCTGTGATCCTCATGACTGTTACGACCAACAGGGTGGCCTCAAGTCAATGCCAGACTCTTGGTTGCTTCAGTTGAAAGCCGCTACAGCCAAGTTGATGACACACCTCCATTAGTTGACCACCTGACAAGGGGTGGTTGACTAAACGCCACACAGCTTTGAGAACCTGCCAACTGTGGTTTGACAAAAAAACCCACTGAGTTGATGAGCCAATGAAACTCAGTGTACACACCATATCTGTAACTGTAACAGATCCCCCCTTGCCAAATTGAAGTTACAAAGTTACACTCCCATGCTGCCCTCCGCAAAAAAGGTTACAGAAAGTTACAAGCTCTTCCCCTTGTAACTTGCTGTAACTTGCTGTTTATGAACTAAAAATGAGAGCTCACAGGCCCCAATCTGTTTGGCTGCGGGGCCCTGATATGAGCAGGTACTTACAGTTACAAATCCACTCATGGGCAGATTTTTAACTTGTAACCAGCAGTTAAAGTTACAAGTCATCTGCCAAAGGGGCCCTTACAATGCTTGGTCCAGAGTTTGTAAAATTTAGGGTGCATTTGGACCCACATGAACCTTCATGCACCATCATGAAAATCCTGGATATTTATGAAGGCATATGATGGTTGAGTAGGTTTTCATGGTTTGTGTTTGGCGTCCGCTCGTGAACTTTAGCCCAAATGACGGTAGTTGATGCTTCTCAAGGTTTGAGGTCTGCCATAGGCAAAAATTGGACACAACAGAACATTTTGGTCCGGACCAAATTGTTAGCATCATGTACATACATAGACACATCCTCTCCTCCCTCTATGCGCTAACTATTGACTTATCCCCCACTTTTGCCCTTGACATCTCCCCTGTCACTGGTGAAAGCCAAAGACATCTCCCATCAAGACTATCATGTTGCTTGTGAACACCAAACACATCAGGTTCAGAAATAAGGTTGAATCATGTTTGATTTTGCACAAAATCAAACATGACACTAACTTTATTTCCAAAATGAGGCTTCATGATGGTTTGTGTGGGTACAAACTCACCCTTAGGGATTTGGGTTTCATTCATGCCCATGGAAAATGCGTGAAAAATCCAAGCATTCCATTGATGCTCTCAAGTTTGAAGGAATCTATCATCATCTAAGATCTGTTTAATTTCAGTTCTTCTATCATGAACAGGGTCAAGCTCTTCAATCTTTTTGAGAATTCTAAATCTTAGCCCATTCAAAAAATCAACTTGACAATCACTCAGATTCTTGCTGAAATAAAGCTGCTTCTTGCTATTGTTTGGTGGAGTAAATTATTTATTGTAATGGAAGCAAAAACCTCATCTATTTGTAACTTAAATTTTGGCTGATTTGCCACCCAAAAACGGTGAAAGTATCCTTTTAAAAATGTGTATTTTCAATTTTTTTTGGAATAAATGCATGGTGATTTTCTTGGAGATTAAACAGCTTGTAATTACTGAATTTTTGGAAAGAAGTATGCAGAAGCTAAAACATGGTTTGCAAAAATTGTCATGGGAGATAATTTCAGCTTTTTCACATTATCTTTATTCAAGAAAACATTCATCTCACCTATTTTTTCTTCAATATTAAATTATCCATTTCAACCATCACTTTCCTGGTTTTCTGGACCATATTAAATGGTAGGTGATTTTTTTGACAATTTATGAATCAAATATGGTTTATCCACTGAGCCTGGATGGGTGGTAAACTCCTGCTGGTCATGCGACAAGCTGGAGTTTACCACCTGACAAAATGGGTTGATGGGGTAAAAGTCAAGGGAGCCCAATCTTGTTGGGTAATCAACCTGACCTAGTTGTTGATCAACTGAAAGCAACAAGAAGCAATTTAGCTGCAGTTGTGATCCTCATGACCAGCATGACCAATAGGATGGCCTCCTGTCAATGCCAAACTCTTGGCAGCTTAAGTTGAAAGCCGCTAGCCCAGTTGATGGAACACCCCCATTGGGTGACCACCTGACAAGCAGCGGTTGATTAACTGCCATGCGACTTTGAGAACCTGCCAACAGTGGCTTAAAAAAAAGCCACCCAGTTGACCACCTGACCAAACTTGGTTGATACACCATAAGAGGAAAAAAGGTGAATTGAAGAAGTAAATACTTGGAAGTGATCAAATGGGGTTAAATTATTTGAAAATCATACAGCTCTGAAAGAGATCAAAAATCAATCTGAGGAAAATCAAAATGAAACCAGGGAGAAATCAAGGGGATTCATGGGGGAAAATTAATGGAAAAGCAAAAGGCACTTTTGATAAGTCCTGCAGAAACCAATTAGAAACACAGTGGAAAATTTGAAGAATCAAATGAGAATTCATTGGTCACTTTTGGAGAATTTAAGAGGAGTCTCAGAAGCAATCATGGATCAACTGTGTTTCCATCTTTGTGAACTCTACCAGAAAAAAAACAGAAATCATGGTGATTTCCTCTGGAAATTGATTATAAACTGTGAAGCAATTGGGGAAACCATCATGGTGAATTGAAGTCTCTGGTCAGCCAGAGATGCCTGATTTTTCCTGGTGAGTGAAGAATTATCAAGGAAACATCCAGTATTTCCTGTTAGCCTAGTCAAACACTTTCAACCAGAGAAGGCAGCAACCTCCCTCCAGAAATAATCCCAATACAACCTGACCCTGTGAAAGAAAAAGGGAAAGTCAGCAGGATATTGAGAGATAAGAAAGAGAGAGTACAAGGAAAAGATGTTAGACTATACTAAGTAAGATACAAAGGAGAATCTGCAGACAAAGATGAATGGTTACCAGAAAATAACATACCTGATGGACCAATATATCTCAGAAAGTACAGAGCCAGAAAAAGGACTGAAACAAACGTGAAGTTAATTTTCTCCCAACACCCTCCAGATTTTTTTTTCAGATATGGCCATATCTTGGATTGGGGGAATGTCAGCTTGCTACTATTGCAGAGCAAGCTGCAAAAGTAACAAAAAATAACATAAAAATAATAATAATACAATTAACCTAAGAAGGAGTACGAGAACCATAAATATTATTACAGAAATGGATTCTCCATCCAAAATTAGGTAGGGTCACTCACTGACCCCACCCTTGAATCCAACTCCTTATATTTTTAAATAATTAAGGAAAGAAAAACCAAGATACTAAGGCTCCACTATTGAGTTTTTGGTCAATTAAATATTTAACACACATTGTCACGTATAGCGTTTCACACCTAAAATTCAGTCAGAATTGAGTTTTGTGTATATTTTAGGAGTTACAGATGGAAATGTGCTTTGTCACAATTCCCACACACAGCCGCGGCAGCCAATCCACCTGCGCGCGGCTGAGATACAGCCCTGTCACTTCATCAAGGTTGTGTACGCAGCCTTGGGCCTCTGACAAGTACGCAGCTGCAGGACTATGGGTTGACAGAGTGAAAGGCGGCCTGAGAGGCTCAGGTACTGCGTAAACATGCTACAAACCACACGGGAAAATTTTAAATATTTAATAAATGTCCTGTGGATAGTACATAGTCTAAAAATACATAATATTTTATAAGAATACTTAAATAATCCTTATACGTATTTTTTATTTAATATAATTCAAAGTATCAAGAATTTCGAAAATAAGACAATGACAACTTCTAAAAATATATTCAAATACTTTAATATACTTTTATGAGAATTTCTAGACATCAATATTGTTGTGAAATACTAAGAAAACTAATGATGTAAAAATATCACATGAATTCCCATGACTTAGTTTTTTAAATAATTATCTTAGTAAATCAACTGGAACTCAAAATAAGGAGTAAAATCAATATCATGGCTTTCACTCCAGATATATAATACATAATGAGAACTTAACTGAAATCAAGATTTCCGTAGAAATGTCTATTTATATAATTATTAAATTAATGGGAAAATTTACTAAGGATAATTAATTAAATAAGACATAAATGGGACAGATTAGTGTTATTCACACGTCCTAATATCTATTATAAAGTAGAATAATTCCCATACCCTTAGGAATTAGATGCTACCCGTCCCTATAGCAGCAAAAACACATGACAGGCTACCCCTGGTTACCCTGCTAGCCTTGGTGTCTGTCCCCTTTAAGCCCCTGTACCCCTCAGAAGGACAATGTTGGGACTCCAAAAACTATAATTGAAGGGCTCCTTTGAGGATATTGATGGGCAGAGACCCAGTTATATTCATATCCAGACACCTTTATAAGGTAATCAAGTACTTATAAGAGATAATTAAGTGATTTATGGCTAATTCTGATCAATAATATCCATCCTCAACCTCTTTCATATCAATTAAAACTGCTGAAAAACCTTATAACCCCAGTATACAGGTTTCACCCATCAGTGCAAGTCTCAAACAGATACCCAAAGGATTTAATAATATACCAGTGAGTTTCATTATCATTTCTCTGTTTTGGCAGCTTGGCTACAAGGCCCTGCCACTCCACCGTGTATTTTATATACATATTATCTTTGGGTAAAATATCCTTTAAACTAAAGAGCCCAAAGTAACCAGGACTATGTGTTTTCATATTGAAATCCCTGGAGAGAGGTGTTACAGATCCCCAATATAATTGTGAACCCCCTTATAAAAATATTTAATAATCAATTTATTCATATTGATTCAAAGCAATAAACCATAACCAAACCACTTAACCTTGCAATAAGCTTGGTCAAATCATTTTACAGATTTTTTCTGCATTTATTAAAAATATATTTTTTATTTATTCTATCACCTCCGGTAGCTAAAGTATAGAAAGGGTCTTGGCATCCAGGAGGCTGACAGTTGCCCCAATGATTGCTGAACATGATCCTGCTGCAATGATGGCTTTCCATTGGAAAAATTCCACCTTTTTTAACATTCAAGTCATCATCCCCCTGTGCTTTGAAATTATTGAATTCTGAACCTTCTGTCCTACTTTTGATAATCATGCAGTTTAAACAACAAACAACCCACCATGGTACAATATATCTTGGATGGACCCCCATCAAAAATCCCAGACTCTTCAATCAAGCTGTTTCCAGCAGTATCCCTGGCTTCAACTCCCACTTCCCTCAATGTCTCTCATCCTACTGTAGAGTTGTGATGAATATCACCAAGTCAATGAATAC
>JAOOQA010000021.1:1164293-1207746 GCA_025617555.3 Puccinia polysora | reverse complement strand
AACTGGTTATGGCACGGGTGTGTTTTTCTTTCCTCACAGATAAAATTAGCTGCAAATATAGATTACCATCTGGTGTGATATTGGGAGGTGGAGCTTCAAGTTGAGCACCAGGATTCATCATAGTGGAATCAAAAATTGATTGATGAATTCTAGGCCCTCCTATCATACCCCTTTCCAAATCTTTTTTACCCGCTTTTTTATAAACAATTAGCATCAAAATCATAGACAGTGACAATTTTGAAACTTTGAGAATTTCAAAAACCTACCTAGTGTTACCATGAGATTAGATCCTGACACATATGCCTCATCATTGACATTAACCACAAGAAGGTTCTGACTGTGCTCTCCTAACACTTGTGCTTGTTTGAAAATTGTAAGTCAGTTAAATCTTACAAAATAATTCCAACAAAAAAAATAGCTCACAAGGAGTCATCAAATTTATTTCCAAAGAACCCTGCCTCAAAGAATTGTTTCTTTGGGGGGAAGTAAAATTTTCAGCCCCTGTTTGTATTAAAAATCAACTCGTTTTTCATTGACCAAAGCTCATGGTTATCTCAAAGTAAACAAAAGAAAAACACCTCTTTTTTTTCCTTTCTGGGAAGCTGGGATACCTGATCCTGTCAAAGCTGCCTCAATCTCACCATCTGAAGACAGGGAATCTGACTTGTCCATTTGTTCCGTTTCATCTCTCATTCTCCACAAGGCAGGATTCTGATTTCTTGGAACACATAAAGAATCCTCTATCCTGTAGGCCAGGCTTGAACTCTCCCCATGTGAAGAAATTCCTTCAGAGGCCACACTTGCTGCTTTGGAAAACATTGGGGAGGCACCCAATGGGAAAATCATTCCTAAAATTGAAATACAATAGAACATTTCAGAAACAATTCAGAATAAATAAATAAATCAATGTCAAATGCTACCTGGAGATGACTCCCTTGTGAAATCAAGTCTCATTGCTCCTGATGGTTGAATGAATCCTTCATAAAAAAAATTAATATCACCAACAAAATAAATTGATTGAAATAAAACAAAACATACCTCCCTGTGGGCTGCCTATCCTTCTATCCAATCTCTCAGATGCAGCCTCCTGCATTTCCTGAAATCTCATCTTCATCCTCCATAGCTCAGGATTCTCACCTTCAGGTGGTTGCAAATCTGCTTGAATCCTGGCACTGACACCGGCACTCTCCCCATGTGAAGATCTGCCCCCAGAGGCCCCACTTGCCGATCTGATTGAAGGTGGGGAGACTACAGGATTGATGAATAAAGGTAAATAATAATTAATACCTCCAACAAAATCAATTGATTGAATCAAAATAGAACATACCTTCCCCGGGGCTGCCTACCCTTCTATCCAATCTCTCAGATGCAGCCCCCTGCAATTCCTGAAATCTCATCTTCATGCTCCATAACCCAGGATTCTCACCTTCAGGTGGTTGCAAAGCTGCTTGAATCCTGGCACTGACACTGGCCCTCTCCCCACGTGAAGATCCTCCCCAGATGCCACACTTGCCAATCTGATTGAAGGTGGGGAGACTACAGGATTGATGAATCAAGGTAAATAAGAGTCAGACAAAAAATGGAAAAATAAAAACTAATACCTGGGTTGGATTCCTTTGAAGACGTGATTACTTTTTCTCCTATGGGGGGGGGGAGATAATTCCCAATGCAAAATAAGACTTCAGAAATTTTAATCAGTTAATATTAGTAAAACCCCTCACCTTTTTCTTGATGAGACATGGTTGGAGATGCATGTTGTTGTTCAACTCTTTTGGTCAAAATATTTTGAACCAATGAGCTTTCACTTTCAGACCGTGAGCAATCTGACTTATCACTGCTTCTAGCAGATGCCAATTTCTCCTTTTTATTTTTCTTTTTCACTACACCTTTCTTTCCTTTTTCTTTTATGAAAAAAAAATAAATTTTAATATATAACGATTGAATAAGTTCATATTTATGAAGACTTATCCCCACACTATGTACCAGTTCCTGTTAAATCACCCCACATTAATAAATGAAGAAAATTAAACATACAGAGTATCAACCCTTCACTCACCAGTATTTTCAGATTGAATATTGTCATGCGGAGAATGTTTCCCCATTCTTGGACCCAGGCTTTCTTCATTATTTCGACTGTGCTGAATCTGATCACCTGGGGTTGGTTCTGCTGTTCATCCAAGACAAAATAAATTAATTGAGTAAAAAAATGGTTGGTATTTCATCCATTCCAAGTAAAAAAATGGTTGGTATTTCATCCATTCACACCATTCCAACTTCCTATGATGAATACACAACATTACCTGGTTTTTGAACAGAACTTCAAACAGTAATCAAAGCTTGAGTAGGAGTAACCAAATCATCTTCCTTGATATATCAATTGTTCTCAGGATCATCTTCAGAAATACACAGGGGTTTAAGAATAATAAAAACAAACGCATCAATCCATCAGTCAAATACACACAAACTAATCTGCCGTAGGGGGAGATCACTGGTGATTTTCATGATGCACCGGGTGAGTACCCGTTTAAAGCATCTTTATATATCAATAACTTTTCAATTGAAGTTTAACTGACAATCAACGACACGTTCCATCTTTTCACTTTGTTCAGGATCAGTACTCTTTCACTTGGTTCAGGATCAGGGGATAAATGGATGAATGTTCTGGGAAAGTGAACGTATTGGTGGGAAGCCTGGGGATTATATATTCCCCCTGAATACCTGAGATAACCTTTGGAGTGCTCATGCGCTTGGATTCACTGACCAATAGTCAAGTCATCAGTTAAGATATTGTTCTTGCTTCTCAGCTTGACAATATCAGCAATATGGACTGCTCGACAATATCAGCAATATGACTCATAATTCAATTAAAATGAAAAAATTAGACATCCTCAAAACTTTTTCATGTGTCTTGATTGTTTGTCTCATTGAACATTGGATGCAAATCATTTGATTCCCCCTTCTATACCCAATACTCATTTGATCAAAACAATCCAATAATAGAGAGAGAAAACGTCACACTCTCTGGTAAGACACTCTACATAAAATTCCACATAAGATTTCTCAAATATTCTCATTTTAAATTAGTGATTTTGTTGTTCTCAGATTCCATCACAAAGCAATCAAAGCACATCAATATCATCCCTATGCACCTTTCATGTTTTAGTTTTGATATCCTAAATACAAGAGCATATCATCCTGCAGACAAATTTACTTCCTCCTACATTACTCTGGGATTCTTTACAAGACCAATATTCCAAAAATGTATCATGGTTGAGAAAGTCAGCACCAAAGCTTTGGCATGGCGTATTCCATCCTTGTAAAAATGAATCATTTGTTTCTAAGAGCATTCCTTCTTGATCGGTGGACCTTTCAAGATTACAAGTCATTATCTGACTTAGAAATATGATCGCACATGAACATAGCAATGACCTATTCCAAGCCATTTAGGTGCTGTTCAGCTGCACGATGTATAGTGTATCCAGTGAGTTTGGTCAGGTGGTCAACTCCCCCTGGTCATGTGACAAGACATGGTTGATGGTCGGACCAAATAGCTTGATGGGGAAATAGCCAAGGGGGCCCCATCTTTTTGGGTCATCAACTTGACAAAGTTTCTGATCAACTCAGGGCAACAAGAAGTATTTTTTCTGCTGCTGTGATCCTCATGACTGTTACGACCAACAGGGTGGCCTCAAGTCAATGCCAGACTCTTGGTTGCTTCAGTTGAAAGCCGCTACAGCCAAGTTGATGACACACCTCCATTAGTTGACCACCTGACAAGGGGTGGTTGACTAAACGCCACACAGCTTTGAGAACCTGCCAACTGTGGTTTGACAAAAAAACCCACTGAGTTGATGAGCCAATGAAACTCAGTGTACACACCATATCTGTAACTGTAACAGATCCCCCCTTGCCAAATTGAAGTTACAAAGTTACACTCCCATGCTGCCCTCCGCAAAAAAGGTTACAGAAAGTTACAAGCTCTTCCCCTTGTAACTTGCTGTAACTTGCTGTTTATGAACTAAAAATGAGAGCTCACAGGCCCCAATCTGTTTGGCTGCGGGGCCCTGATATGAGCAGGTACTTACAGTTACAAATCCACTCATGGGCAGATTTTTAACTTGTAACCAGCAGTTAAAGTTACAAGTCATCTGCCAAAGGGGCCCTTACAATGCTTGGTCCAGAGTTTGTAAAATTTAGGGTGCATTTGGACCCACATGAACCTTCATGCACCATCATGAAAATCCTGGATATTTATGAAGGCATATGATGGTTGAGTAGGTTTTCATGGTTTGTGTTTGGCGTCCGCTCGTGAACTTTAGCCCAAATGACGGTAGTTGATGCTTCTCAAGGTTTGAGGTCTGCCATAGGCAAAAATTGGACACAACAGAACATTTTGGTCCGGACCAAATTGTTAGCATCATGTACATACATAGACACATCCTCTCCTCCCTCTATGCGCTAACTATTGACTTATCCCCCACTTTTGCCCTTGACATCTCCCCTGTCACTGGTGAAAGCCAAAGACATCTCCCATCAAGACTATCATGTTGCTTGTGAACACCAAACACATCAGGTTCAGAAATAAGGTTGAATCATGTTTGATTTTGCACAAAATCAAACATGACACTAACTTTATTTCCAAAATGAGGCTTCATGATGGTTTGTGTGGGTACAAACTCACCCTTAGGGATTTGGGTTTCATTCATGCCCATGGAAAATGCGTGAAAAATCCAAGCATTCCATTGATGCTCTCAAGTTTGAAGGAATCTATCATCATCTAAGATCTGTTTAATTTCAGTTCTTCTATCATGAACAGGGTCAAGCTCTTCAATCTTTTTGAGAATTCTAAATCTTAGCCCATTCAAAAAATCAACTTGACAATCACTCAGATTCTTGCTGAAATAAAGCTGCTTCTTGCTATTGTTTGGTGGAGTAAATTATTTATTGTAATGGAAGCAAAAACCTCATCTATTTGTAACTTAAATTTTGGCTGATTTGCCACCCAAAAACGGTGAAAGTATCCTTTTAAAAATGTGTATTTTCAATTTTTTTTGGAATAAATGCATGGTGATTTTCTTGGAGATTAAACAGCTTGTAATTACTGAATTTTTGGAAAGAAGTATGCAGAAGCTAAAACATGGTTTGCAAAAATTGTCATGGGAGATAATTTCAGCTTTTTCACATTATCTTTATTCAAGAAAACATTCATCTCACCTATTTTTTCTTCAATATTAAATTATCCATTTCAACCATCACTTTCCTGGTTTCTGGACCATATTAAATGGTAGGTGATTTTTTTGACAATTTATGAATCAAATATGGTTTATCCACTGAGCCTGGATGGGTGGTAAACTCCTGCTGGTCATGCGACAAGCTGGAGTTTACCACCTGACAAAATGGGTTGATGGGGTAAAAGTCAAGGGAGCCCAATCTTGTTGGGTAATCAACCTGACCTAGTTGTTGATCAACTGAAAGCAACAAGAAGCAATTTAGCTGCAGTTGTGATCCTCATGACCAGCATGACCAATAGGATGGCCTCCTGTCAATGCCAAACTCTTGGCAGCTT
Organism: Puccinia polysora; assembly: GCA_025617555.3. Classification (NCBI taxonomy): domain Eukaryota; kingdom Fungi; phylum Basidiomycota; class Pucciniomycetes; order Pucciniales; family Pucciniaceae; genus Puccinia; species Puccinia polysora. The sequence continues at coordinate 1,202,180 of JAOOQA010000021.1, read as the reverse complement.
AAGTTGAAAGCCGCTAGCCCCAGTTGATGGAACACCCCCATTGGGTGACCACCTGACAAGCAGCGGTTGATTAACTGCCATGCGACTTTGAGAACCTGCCAACAGTGGCTTAAAAAAAAGCCACCCAGTTGACCACCTGACCAAACTTGGTTGATACACCATAAGAGGAAAAAAGGTGAATTGAAGAAGTAAATACTTGGAAGTGATCAAATGGGGTTAAATTATTTGAAAATCATACAGCTCTGAAAGAGATCAAAAATCAATCTGAGGAAAATCAAAATGAAACCAGGGAGAAATCAAGGGGATTCATGGGGGAAAATTAATGGAAAAGCAAAAGGCACTTTTGATAAGTCCTGCAGAAACCAATTAGAAACACAGTGGAAAATTTGAAGAATCAAATGAGAATTCATTGGTCACTTTTGGAGAATTTAAGAGGAGTCTCAGAAGCAATCATGGATCAACTGTGTTTCCATCTTTGTGAACTCTACCAGAAAAAAAACAGAAATCATGGTGATTTCCTCTGGAAATTGATTATAAACTGTGAAGCAATTGGGGAAACCATCATGGTGAATTGAAGTCTCTGGTCAGCCAGAGATGCCTGATTTTTCCTGGTGAGTGAAGAATTATCAAGGAAACATCCAGTATTTCCTGTTAGCCTAGTCAAACACTTTCAACCAAGAGAAGGCAGCAACCTCCCTCCAGAAATAATCCCAATACAACCTGACCCTGTGAAAGAAAAAGGGAAAGTCAGCAGGATATTGAGAGATAAGAAAGAGAGAGTACAAGGAAAAGATGTTAGACTATACTAAGTAAGATACAAAGGAGAATCTGCAGACAAAGATGAATGGTTACCAGAAAATAACATACCTGATGGACCAATATATCTCAGAAAGTACAGAGCCAGAAAAAGGAACTGAAACAAACGTGAAGTTAATTTTCTCCCAACACCCTCCAGATTTTTTTTTCAGATATGGCCATATCTTGGATTGGGGGAATGTCAGCTTGCTACTATTGCAGAGCAAGCTGCAAAAGTAACAAAAATAACATAAAAATAATAATAATACAATTAACCTAAGAAGGAGTACGAGAACCATAAATATTATTACAGAAATGGATTCTCCATCCAAAATTAGGTAGGGTCACTCACTGACCCCACCCTTGGAATCCAACTCCTTATATTTTTAAATAATTAAGGAAAGAAAAACCAAGATACTAAGGCTCCACTATTGAGTTTTTGGTCAATTAAATATTTAACACACATTGTCACGTATAGGTTTCACACCTAAAATTCAGTCAGAATTGAGTTTTTGTGTATATTTTAGGAGTTACAGATGGAAATGTGCTTTGTCACAATTCCCACACACAGCCGCGGCAGCCAATCCACCTGCGCGCGGCTGAGATACAGCCCTGTCACTTCATCAAGGTTGTGTACGCAGCCTTGGGCCTCTGACAAGTACGCAGCTGCAGGACTATGGGTTGACAGAGTGAAAGGCGGCCTGAGAGGCTCAGGTACTGCGTAAACATGCTACAAACCACACGGGAAAATTTTAAATATTTAATAAATGTTCCTGTGGATAGTACATAGTCTAAAAATACATAATATTTTATAAGAATACTTAAATAATCCTTATACGTATTTTTTATTTAATATAATTCAAAGTATCAAGAATTTCGAAAATAAGACAATGACAACTTCTAAAAATATATTCAAATACTTTAATATACTTTTATGAGAATTTCTAGACATCAATATTGTTGTGAAATACTAAGAAAACTAATGATGTAAAAATATCACATGAATTCCCATGACTTAGTTTTTTAAATAATTATCTTAGTAAATCAACTGGAACTCAAAAATAAGGAGTAAAATCAATATCATGGCTTTCACTCCAGATATATAATACATAATGAGAACTTAACTGAAATCAAGATTTCCGTAGAAATGTCTATTTATATAATTATTAAATTAATGGGAAAATTTACTAAGGATAATTAATTAAATAAGACATAAATGGGACAGATTAGTGTTATTCACACGTCCTAATATCTATTATAAAGTAGAATAATTCCCATACCCTTAGGAATTAGATGCTACCCGTCCTATAGCAGCAAAAACACATGACAGGCTACCCCTGGTTACCCTGCTAGCCTTGGTGTCTGTCCCTTTAAGCCCCTGTACCCCTCAGAAGGACAATGTTGGGACTCCAAAAACTATAATTGAAGGGCTCCTTTGAGGATATTGATGGGCAGAGACCCAGTTATATTCATATCCAGACACCTTTATAAGGTAATCAAGTACTTATAAGAGATAATTAAGTGATTTATGGCTAATTCTGATCAATAATATCCATCCTCAACCTCTTTCATATCAATTAAAACTGCTGAAAAACCTTATAACCCCAGTATACAGGTTTCACCCATCAGTGCAAGTCTCAAACAGATACCCAAAGGATTTAATAATATACCAGTGAGTTTCATTATCATTTCTCTGTTTTGGCAGCTTGGCTACAAGGCCCTGCCACTCCACCGTGTATTTTATATACATATTATCTTTGGGTAAAATATCCTTTAAACTAAAGAGCCCAAAGTAACCAGGACTATGTGTTTTCATATTGAAATCCCTGGAGAGAGGTGTTACAGATCCCCAATATAATTGTGAACCCCTTATAAAAATATTTAATAATCAATTTATTCATATTGATTCAAAGCAATAAACCATAACCAAACCACTTAACCTTGCAATAAGCTTGGTCAAATCATTTTACAGATTTTTTCTGCATTTATTAAAAATATATTTTTTATTTATTCTATCACCTCCGGTAGCTAAAGTATAGAAAGGGTCTTGGCATCCAGGAGGCTGACAGTTGCCCCAATGATTGCTGAACATGATCCTGCTGCAATGATGGCTTTCCATTGGAAAAATTCCACCTTTTTTAACATTCAAGTCATCATCCCCCTGTGCTTTGAAATTATTGAATTCTGAACCTTCTGTCCTACTTTTGATAATCATGCAGTTTAAACAACAAACAACCCACCATGGTACAATATATCTTGGATGGACCCCCATCAAAAATCCCAGACTCTTCAATCAAGCTGTTTCCAGCAGTATCCCTGGCTTCAACTCCCACTTCCCTCAATGTCTCTCATCCTACTGTAGAGTTGTGATGAATATCACCAAGTCAATGAATACTCATTGTAAACAAATCCGCAATTCCCTAAAATGATTCCAGGTTCAATCACTTCCATCATCTTGCACTCATCAACCAATCCACTCTGCTACCTCTTTAGTCCCATCCAAGTCTTCATGTCTACTACATGGCATATCAACCCTAGTGAAAGAAGTTTTTCTTCAAGAACTTGAACAAATCAACTTTCCTTGCTGTGGTTACAATTGGTCTGAGCCTTGGAAATCGCATTGCAACCAGTTGTTCATGGGACTCAGCATTAAACATTGGAATCATGCCCATGCACATGGTGCATTTAAAAACTACTCATTCAAATCAGTGCATAAGACCAAATTCAAACCTATCATTTTCATCAAGAGGTGGTTCATGGGCAGGAGATCCAATATTAAGTCTGTAAAATATCTTTCAGAAGCCCATGCAGTATAACAAAATCAGACAAGGAAATCCAGATGGCGCAAACAAATAAGAAATTAATCCCTATCATCCCTTGGTATTTTTAGCCCAATTTTGTTCACATGGTTTTTCCTCTCTGCCTACAGCTCTCAAATCAACAAACAGAGATCTTTGAATCACTTGGATTACCATAAAATTAGACCAGTATATTCAGTAAAACACAATGTTGCTCTGACACTGAGGTCTCTAATGAAAAATTCTTCCAGAAGGTTCAGTGCCAATGGCAATCTCAAGGTTTCTCTTCCCTTGCTCACCAAATAGATAAAACATTTGACAAAATGAAAGCTGAGAAGCTTGTTATATGGTAAAAATGTGATCATCCAATGTGGATGATGAGGAAACCTTCCAACCTCCAGGAAAAACTCACAAAGGTGCCAACAAGACTCCCCAGTAACTTTTTTCATCCTGATTTGATTTCTTCCCTTTCTCCAGAGGGCAAACAGCTTTTGGATATGCAGCCTCCAATTGACCTTGCCTTAATAATGTCTAAATTCATAGCTTAAATTATTTGTATATCTCAATTCTTGTTTCAATATTGAGTCTTTTTATAATAGAATGTTCAAATCTCACTAGTTTAAGCCATAGACTCTTGCAAGTTTATCCTACTTGGAATATTTTTTTCATCACACATACCTGTGTTGTAAAATCACATAAATATCATTAAATCTTGAAAATTTCCAAAGTTTTTTAATCATCTTCCCCTGCATCAAGATACATTCTACATTGTGCAATTATTATCAACATAACTGTACCAATACCATTCACATAAAATATCCTTCATGCAATGATTTGATGTTGTACATACCTTTGACATATAGGTCTGCTTTGGGAAACCATGCACATGTATGTGTATGTGTATGGTCTGTAAAGCATGTTTGGTTGCTGGGCCAAGATTTTCCATAATTTGCTAAAGTGGGAGTGGCACTTAGAAAATTCATCTTGGCGCCTGGAAAAGCCTTCTTTCTTCCTTACCAAGGTTTACTTGGCCCCTGGCCAAACTTATATCGGTTCCAATCAAAGATGCCTGCATTGACCTGCTAATCACATTATCATAATTGAAAAAAGCCTCAAATTTGGGGGGAGGGAGGCTGGTCAATTTTGTTGGGAGCAGCTTTGATCAGCATTGAGGGGAGCTTGATTAGGTGTCAAGTTTTAATCCCTGAAAGCCAAAAATAATCAAGCTCTCTGGGGTCCAATCCATATCCTGCTAGGAACATGCCAAGTAAAACTTGGAAAGGCGCCCAGACGCGCTTTACACACCATATGTGTATATGGCCACGGGAGAGGCCTAAAAAAACATTTTACATCAAGAATATACAAATTTGGGTTGCAATATACACCCCCATTTAACAATTTATGGTGTATAAAGCCGGTCTGGGTGCCTGGAAAAGTTCCAGGTTTTGTTTGTAAAGTTTGTGCGGTGCCCAAAAAAGCTAGCTTGGAGCCCAGCCAAGTGATCTTGGTGCCCTTTCAAGTGCCAGTTGGCGCATTGCCAAATTTGCCTGGTGCCTTGCCAAGTTGGTTTGGGTGTCAATCAAAGCTGGTTGCACAACCAATTCTCAACTGTATTGTTTACATTTTTTTGACTCAAAAAGGTATTTTTTTTTACTTTTTACTTTAAATAGCTGTGCATAAATAAATAAAATGAATTTAGACAAGTTTTTTTTTAAAAAAATAACTTACCTTGTTAAATATGCTTTGAAAAACAGTCCCATGAATTTTTTCTACCCGCTGGACTTTTCCCCCACATCATCCAATTTTTCCCTCAAGCAGGAGAAGATAAAAAACCATGAGAAAAAAAAACAATAATATATATATATATATATATATTTCAGAGCACGCCATACAAGGATTGGTTTCCAAGCAGGTACCACTCATTTAATTTTCCTCCACATCAACCAATGAGTACCTCAAGCAGAAAAAGACAAAAAACCATGAGAAAAGATACAAATAAAATAAAAATAAATAATCAAAAATAATCAAAAATAACCTTGAAAAAAATATCCAAATTTTGTAATCCAATTCAACTTGTGAGCTCAATTCTCAATGGCAAAAATAATGCTTATATCTATTTGGTCATATTATGAACTCAAATGTGGTTACCAATCACTAGGGTGTTATTCAAAACTATTTTACTGCAAGAGAATTTTTATCCCCCTGTTTCAAAAGGCAGTAAAATGATCACTGCAACCTTGTTATTTAAAAATTGAATTCTTCACTCCAAAAATGTGTTGGAGTTGGTGGCTCAGTCCTCAATTAATTTTCACATTGCACCAATTACATGGTTATGTAATTGGAGGTAGCATTTCTGATGATTTGGAGGTTCAATGAGTTTTCCACTTGCCCCTGGAACTTTGTGGAGAAATGTGGGTTGAACTTCACTCATGGATGCTGTCCAGGACTAGAGGGGATTGACGGTGCAGTAGGGTAAAGATATGTGGATGTAGAGTTTAGGGTAATGTAACAACCTCTGTCAATGAAAGAGGGGGGGAGTTGAGATAAACTGAAGATACAATAGAGATACTTCTTGAGATATAGCTTGGATAAAGGTGAGATTTGACTTGCCACCTGCATACATGTGTTGCCCTATTTTTGTGGTGAAGGGTCTTGGCATCCAGGAGGCTGAAACCTAAATTTTTTTCAAGAGACAGAGATTTTTGTCTTGGGGTGAAAGTGAGCATCAATCTGCCAATGATTCCCAAGAAGAAAGTGAATCTGATTCAAACTTTTTTGATAGGGTGAGAAATGGAAATGAAAAAAATTACCACCAGTTTTCACCTCCTCTGAACTTGGCATATCAACAAGAACATATTAGCCAGATGCAAAATATTTTTCAGACCTTCTGACCATTTGGATTTCTTGGAGCACTGTTGTTGGGTCAAGGACCATGAAGGAGTGAATTTTATTGATTATAATTGGATTCCCACATGGAATCAAAACCATATCTTTCAAAGTAAATCAGTAAAGTCTGGACCAAGTATGAAAAGAGGCTTTCAGCCCTGTCAATCTCTGACAGCTTCTGGATTTCCATACCCTGGAAATCTCTTATCTTTTATAGGTGATGAAGTGAAAATTGATAAATATATTCCTATAGAAATAAATTTTGATGCTTCAAAATATGTAAATCATTTGTGATGGTGCAAGTTAAAGTGGTTAGTTTGAATTTTTTGGCTAAAATATAACAAAAATGTCAAATAGGGCTGCATTTTATGAATACTGAGGATCTTTAAAACCTCTCATTCAGAGGATTGATTTATAATCTGGTTTCTATAACAAATTCCTCTGGAGTGCAGGGTGCGTAAGGCACAGGTACAACTACTCACAGAACTCAAGGTTGATTGATTTCAATTGCAATGAATAAGATGAAAGGAGGAGTACAATTCATGAGAATTTGAAGGATGGGAGGAGAATAACAGGAGAAGGTTTTTGAAGAGGACGTTTTTTAATCATATAAAAGTAAAATCAGGAGGGGAAAAGGTGTTATCAATTCAACATGCTGGCTGAAAGTTTTCTTTTGCTGAGATGAAACCTACTGGAAAAGTGTCAGCCTCATAAAAAATATAGTTTTCCAAAGTTCTGAAAAAACCATATTTCTTTTTAGTACAGTGATTAAGTACTGGGCTCATATCTCATCACTTGACACCAAGGTCACCCATTCAACCCATCATAGAGCCAGGGGTTAATAACCAAAAAGAGTTTTTTAATCATATTCTATAAAACAATTGAAAAAGATTGCACATCTCAATTGACATAAATTTCCTGGGGTTTGCATTCATTGAAAAGCTTTGTTATGGAAATCTTGAATTTAAACTGGAAAAATTCCATACAGCCCCAGGAAATGCCATGCATTCCTTACTTTGGGGGAATGTATTAGTTTTATAATAAGACTTTGATAATAATTTTTAATAATTTTTAATTATGTTTTTATGAGGATTAGTTATGGAATTAAAAACTTCATGATATTTATTTTCAATTAGGAGATACAATATAGCTTTAAATTTACTTATGACAACTCTGATGCATCTTAACTATTGATATAGAAATTCCCAATATGTCCCATTCTTTTGGGAATAAGTATGGTAATTATGTTAAACCATACTCTCTAATCTGTAAAGACTTCAAAATTCTTGGGCTTTGAGGAGATATTTGAGAAGCAATATTCAAGTAAGCCCATTTAATTCTCAAAATAAAGCTCATTCATATTCCCTTCTGAAAAACAGTGAAATTGCAAATTGAGTCTGAAAAACTTCAGCTTGAAAAGGAGAAGTGGGATTTTCAACTGGCTATTGATTTTCAAAAGCAGATATCAAAGAGTTGGTCTCATCAGAAAACATGGGATTCTGAGTGGAATTTGAAACAGGCTGAGCTAGAATTTCAAAAATAGGAAAAGGAGAAGGATGGACAGCAAGCGCAACTGCAAATGCAGAGGAAACAACTGGCAACAGAAAAAAAGGATAAGTGGTCAATGACTGCAGCATACATTGGTAGCAGCGGAACATTAGATGAATTAAAGCAGATTACTCAAATTCTGGGCTTGTAAATATGTTTGCTTTGATGAAAAACTTAAAAAAAAAATCATTTTTTGATTACAATGAAGCTTAAGACTATTTTTAACCCCACCAATGAAAAAATATTTTTTCTTTTCATTTATATTTTTTTCCTGGAGTATATTTTCCCACTCCCTAAGTCTCTGCAAGTGTTTCTAGTTGTTTTGTTGATTTGAATTGATATTTCCATTGTTGTATGAGTGGCAGTCTTCACAGCAGGAATTAAGTTTCCAAGGTGGAAGAAATGGAAGGGTTTGATTGTTTTTTTTTTCTTGTCATACTCTTCCTGCGTGTGTTTTTGAATATTCTTTTTCTTTTCAGCAACAATAGAAGGGTACAGATCCAAAGGACGTGGTTTTTGAACAGACCAGAAAAACTTTTCATTAATACCTTCCTCAGCAACTTTCAAAGACATTTCTGAATCCCAAGATTGAATCCTCTTTTGGCAAGAAGCCCCAATCTCCCCACCTCTCTGTGTGTTTTTCAAGCCATCTACTTCCATCTTGTTCCCTCCCAATCCTACACTTACATTGGGTTGAGGAACATGATGGGATTTGATTGTTTGTGTAACATTTTGAGGGGGGTGGGAGAAGACTTGGATATTCACCCATAGAGGATGAGGGATTGAAAAAAAAACAGTCAGTAAAATGGACATCATTGGTGAAATAAGATTGGATAAAAAAAATGAAACCAAACCTGGACTTGATCCCAAGTTAACCAGAAACATGATCACCAAAAAAAACAAAAAGAAATTACCGGGATGTGAGGGAATTGGCCCGGGCCTTTGGGTTGAGTTTGGTTCAGGCTTTGGGTTGGGCCTGGGGCAGGTAGGCAGGGACTGGGAACGAGGTCACAATCTGCATTTCCAGCCTTTGTCAAACTGGCGCCCCCAGCCTCAACATTGCTCCTGTCAGTCAATGTGGCCAATTGAGTTACAAGAGGTAAGATGAATTTGGAATATCAAATATGATTTTCCAAAAATTATTTTCCTGAATCTAAAAGCTGGACACAAATCCATACTGCTATATGCTGGAACATTGGATTGGTAGACTCCAGGAAGCAAACAAGATAGCCCTATAGTCCTCCTTCTGGTTTATCCCATACTGCGTTGAAGGCTGAATAATCCTTGGATGTAAGTCAAAGGAAATCATCATAGACAAAAATTTAAAACATTCATGTGGGTAGATATTTGAGGTTGTTGAGGGCCTTGCCTTTCAAAGATAAGTTGCCAATAGCAGCAGCACTGTTGCCTTGAACTTCAACACTGATGCTGTTTTTCAAGGGAATCAAAACTTCCAGAATTCCCAATTGCAAAATATGACCCTTGATATATTCACTGAGATCAAGGACTGCAGCGCAAGCAGTCATTTCACTCTGAACACCCAGAGGCAAACTCAGAACAAGTTCCTTAATTCTTTTGATTGCACCAGCTTCAACAATTGCTGCCTTTTTTTTTTTCTTGGAAGATGCAGCAAGGTTGCAAAGTGTCAAAATAGTGTGGCATTGAATTTCCTCATTTTCATCATAGGCCAGGAGTTCAATTAACGTATTTATAAAGTTGGCCTCAATAATTGGGGATTTGTTCTGGGGAATGATAAAAAAATTTTGAACACAGGCAGAGGCTGGAAGAATTAGGGGTAAAAAGGATGAACGGAGCAAACAAAGTAGTGAGGTTATTCCTCCACACTTGACAATTTTTATTTGATATTTCTCTACAGTAGGGTTTGAAATGGATGTGCAAGGAAAGTATCAGGAAATGAGGCAAATAAATGAGAATAGCAAAAAGGATCACCAACCATCAGAACCCAAATTCTGCAATGCAAGCACAGACTGACATTGAAATTTGAGAATTGGACTATCCATCATACCAATAAAACTATGAACTAGTCTTGGTTCCCCTTGAGCCATGCATTTATGATTAGCAGCATTGACAGCTATATGACTCAATGCAATGGTACAGTAATTTTTAAAATCAGTTTCTGATGAGGATAAAATGGAAACCAGGATTGGGATTGAACCAGCGTTGACAAGTTGTTGACAATTCTAATCTGAATGATTCATATTAAATAGGGCACCTGTGGCATTGTGCTGAACTCACGTATCCTTGGATTGTGCCAAACAAGTCAAAGGTACAAGGGCACCCAACTTGGCAATCTTTTCTTTTTTATCATCTGACAAAGCAATGGAAGGGGGTGATGAGGCATGATGAAGATCAAATAAATCATCAACAATGGGAGGAGTGATGGGCTGTTGTCAAACCCACCATGGGTGGAAAGGGTAGTGATACAACCAACAGGATTGCATTGAAATTCCACGTGCGGGTGTGGTGGGGCCGGCAAGCAAGGAGGGGGGGGCAGTGGTGGGCCCAGCAAGCAAGGTGGGGGGCCTGCAGGAGTTGTGGGCCCAGTAAGTGGTGGGGCTGGCGAGCAAGCAAGGAGGGGGTGGTAAAGGAGCAAGCAAGAGGGAGGAGTCAGCTAGGATTGAGGGAAGAGGAGTGTAAGGAGAAGGGGGGGAGCTTGCCTGAGGACCTGAAGGTGCCTGGAGGGGGATGGAACAATTTTTTAGCTTCTGATGATGGGGAGGATGAGGAGAGCTTACCAGGGGTGCCAAAGGTGGTGGTTGAGGTGGAGGTTGTGGGTGAGGAGGTGGTTGTGGGTGAGGGGGTGGTTGTGGGTGAGGGGGAGGCGGTGGGTGAGGAGGAGGTGGTGGGTGAGGAGGAGAGTGGACCAGTGGTTTGGTGGGGTGAGGTGGGTGGTGTGGTGGGGTGAGGTGTTGGGTCAGTTTTCTCTAAGAAAAAAAAACAGAGTGATTCAGCCTAGGATTCTGTGTTGAACAACCAAAAAAAAAAAAAAAAAAAAAAAAAAAACAATTTTTTACCTATTTCAAAACAAAATCTTACTCATCAAAGTGGGAAAGGGTGAGGGGTAAAATCCAATCTCTCATAGAAGAAGATGGGGGACAAGATCATACACAGATGACTTGAGGTGGATCAGGAATATCATTAGATGATGATGGGGTTTGTGTGAAGATGAAGATGCAAAGCAATAGAGATGTGAAGCAATAAAGATGTGTAGCAATGGAGATGTGAATCAATATAGATGTGAAGGGATGGAGGTGTGAAGCAATGTAGATGAGATGTGCCTGAAGCAATGAAGATGGGATTGGTATGGATTTGCTGATGTGGATTGGTGTTTTAGATGTGATGGATGGTGGATAGATGAGGATGCATAAATGGCAGTTTTGATGGCGGTTTTTATGTTTTAAATCTTCCATTTTCATGAAACCCGCAATTTTGAAATACACCAGTTAGGGTGTATTTATATTTCACAGACCCACCATTAAAAATTGCAGGTTTGGTCAAAAAAATTGGTGGGTTTATAATTGCTTGTTTGCTAATTTTGATATGCCCTATTATTTATTATTTATCCAGTATAAAGCAAAAGTTAACAAGCTGACCCACCTAAATCTTTATAAGAAAATTGAATGGGGCCTTAAACTTAACTATAAAAATCATCAAATAATCAAATTCTCAACCTCAGGTTTGTGTGGGCAGTTCTCTGTAGTTGTATAATTTACTTTTACTTTCATGGTTGTGATTTTTTTGTTATAAAAAAAGCTCCTTTAGGATCTATTGTATGAAATCCAGGCCCCTGTTATCTTTATGGAGATTAAGGTGTAGCTTTTTACTCTTAATACTCTACCATTTTTTTACATGTGTTGTTTTTTAACATTATTCCTCACCAGGAAAAATTTGGTGGATCTGGTCAGCCAGTGAACTCACATCCTTTGGATGAGATGGTTGCCACCAATTGATTTCTATACTGTTTCCATCATTTGGAAACACAGCTTATCCTCAGTTTACAGTTGGTTGCTTCACAATTTCCCCAATTATTCACTTCTGTTTCTGTTTTCAATCCATTCTTTTTCCCCATTTGATATCCTAGCTTTCTCCTTCTTTTCTTCTTGTCTTACTTATGATTTCAATTGTTATTCCCCAATTTTTCTATTTTACTTCCTCCCATATTCCATGTGGTTTCCAATTTTTTCCTCCCTGATTTATCCCTGATTTCTTCCTGATGTCTCCCTGATTTCTTTCTGATTTCCCACAATTTTGCATTTTGCACCTATAAGGATAATCCCTCCAAATTTTTGAAATTAAATAAAAGAATTTTTTGAACAAAATTTATTCTCATCATTCATAAGATTCCTTCTCAAATGAAATTTTATCTATCTAAAGGTAATTGTTGATAAATTGAATTGTAATTAAATCCAAAAATAGTTCAAATAAAAAAATAGAAATAATTCATAAAACTTGGAATATTCCATAATTTATAAATTTCACTTTCAGGAAGATGGAATTTTGTTCCTAGTATTATTCAATTTTGAGAGAAATATGCACACTGGCTATCAACAGCATCAAAATAAATGATTTTTTGTTCAATCCCATGTTTAAATTTGTAAACATTGAGATGGTTCCAATCAACTAAAAAACCCCTGTCAATTTCAAAAAGATTCACTTCCAAGATGTAACCTGGTATGCTCCCATATGGATTCACCACACTGAATATGGTTTTTATCTGACCCAAGAAGGGGACTTCACACAGATTATGACAAATCATTTTTTCCAGAATTTAACTCTGTTGTTGATAATGCCATTTTATTCCCATGGAGATGATTCTGAAATTTTGACCATGGTGATAGAGAAACAGTGTTTGATTCAATAGAACTATTGATTTGATTGAAATATTGACAATTTTTGAAAGAGATGGAATTCCTGAGATAATTGAGAAATTTGTAATAAGATTGTGGATTTGCATGGAAATGATTTAGGATTGGGATTTAATTTGACCTGGGGGATCATTCAAGGATTCTTGAAAGTTGATTTATCTCTGGTGGTGCACCTGGTGAGTTTATCAGGGACTTTGAATTTCAAAGTCTACAGAACCTTTGAGCTATAGTAAGTGTTACTTCATCTGAGTTTAATGTAAATAATACTCAGCATTTTTTTATTCTGTATATCTTTGATTAAAAATAATTCACACACCAAAAACATTGTTGCTATTTAACTTGGAAAATAGCCCATTCAGGCACTCATAAGCCTAGGTAGCACATGTGTGGCCAGTCCTCCACCTTTGTAAAAGCTCAGGGATATGGGATTCAAGATGCTGATTTGGCTTCTTATTTTTCTCTGGAAAGAGCTTCCTAAAAAGGTGTAGTTATTTTTCCCACTTCCTGGTGAAATAAGAACCATTTTGGGAGCTGGTATTCCAACTTAAAACAATACACTAAATGGAAGGTCTTCTCAACAAATGTTTCTGGGAATGGACATTCTTCAAATTTCATTGCAATGATGAATTTTGAATTTAGACTTTATAAATAAGAGATCACTCTGCAGCCTTGAGAATTCCATGGATTTTTGCTACAAGGTATTTGAGTAATATTTTTCAATCAGATGGGATTAGAGTAATCTTGATGACTTGCTGAAGTGTTTTCAGCAGAAGAGAATCAAACTTGAATTTTGATAAATTTGGGGGGCTTTACTTGGGGATATCACTACTTCTTGGATACAAAAATGAAACAGGTACATAATCTCATCAGAGAATGATGAAGATTCCCACATGAATTCTTCATTAGTTTTAGCCAGAGTTTTTTCTCTCCATTTGCATTTGGATTTTTGTATATTTTGAATATCTTGCTTGGAATCTTGTTTGAAGTAAGACAATTCTTTAGAATCAATTTTTTTTCACTTGGATCTTCATTGTCTCCACTTTCATGTCCATACTAATTTGATTCATCATCTGATGAGTCTGGTGGCTTTTTGTGTATCTGTTTGAAAGAGAATTTTGGAAGTTTTAATTAGGTAACAGCATGATCTTTCAAGGCTTCAAGAATCATATTTTCCATTATTTCAAGTTTCCCATTTTTGTGGCATCCCAATAAGGCAGTTCTTCCAATATTGAGTAAAGGAAACCATTTTCTTTGAAGAGATGATCTCTGTGTGATTGAGTTGCATATAACCATGAAATTAATTGAATTTTTTTTTTCTGATAAATTTCTTGGGTCCCAATTTAAAGTCTCAAGTTCATTTATCTAAGATTTTCAATGGTACAGAAGTTGCAAAAATTTCTTCCTGAATGACTGGAAAATCCTATTATCTTACGCCTTGCAACAACATCTGCTATGAAAGTGATTATACCACCTCTGATGGTAAATCCTGAAGAATTATCATAGGTCTTGGAGAAGTATAAACCTTTCAAATGTTTCTGAAGTTCTCTGACTAGGATGGTGAGTATATTCTTCAGTTGAGGACCAGTAGGCTCCTTGGTACCAGGGATGATTCCTATGAGATAAATTTTTTCTGCTTTCAGACGTATTTCTGTTTGAAGATTCAATAATACCATGGCAAAGGTTCCAAGAGAGGGATGACAACTAGAATTGCCAAAGGGATTAAGCCAGTCAACATATAGGGTGAATGAAAAGTTCCCAGGCTTTGAAAGAAAGGTGGAAGATTCATTTGGGACTTTGAATCTTTTCCAAAAAATCCCCTCCCAGATATCTTTCATTATCTCGGAGGGTTTGTTTTGGAGATGTTTGAGAAGTTCTTCCTCAATACCTGGATGTTTCAAAAATCTTGCCATTAATTGTTGAAATGGTTTGTAAATGAAATTTTTGCTTACAGAGAATTTTGATTCTTTTAAATGTCCTATTCTAGGCATGGAGTTAATGGAAGTATTCATAGATTGCAAGGTGGATGAGCAAGGTGGAACCCAGTCAAATCTTTTTAAATATTGTTTGCATTTGATATTAGGGTTTGTTAAATTTTTTTCTTGGTCAACCAAGTAGCAGTACTCTGGAAAAAAGAAATATATCTCCAGTGAAGTATCCAGATTGAAATGCTTGAAGATGGTCAAAATCCTGAGGGGAATCTTTTAGCTTTTCTTGGACTGAAGGTTTTGAAGAGGATTTTGAAAAATTTTTTTATTTTAAATATTGAAAGCACAAAGCAGGAACCTTTATGCCTCTGTGATGGACATTCATGATTGCTGTGATCACCATTGGAAGGATGATATGGGTTTGGTTTTTTAACCAGGGTAATAGGACAAAGTCTTGAGTGTCAAATATGGGAATACCACCTGGAGGTGAAATTGAAGTTGTATCATCTTGAAATTGGGCCACATTTGCACAGTTATTATCTAATTGATACCTATTGTTTTTTTGGTGATTTTGGGGAAAGTGGTTGTGGAGCAACTAGTGTTTAAGGAGAAAATTGAGTGGAGAGAAAACTTGTGGTGATTTTTTGATGCTTAGCATATCCACAAGGGGTAAATCCTATGCCTTGATGAAACTTCCAACTCATATGCTGAAAGGGTGAGGGGGGTAGAGAATAATTTTAGAATTGGCTGAGATTCTGAATGATACTTTTTGAGAAAAGGCATCCCATCTTGAATGAAATGAAAGGAATTCAAACATTTGTGTTTCTATAAATCAATAAATAAAAAGTGAATACGTGTTTTTTACCAGGAGCTGTGTTTTGGAGGCTCTTAGGAGATGGAGATTTTGAGTTGATTGAGCAGGTGTTTGTTAACAGGAGAAAACATTTGAGATTATATCCCCAGCTTGATTGGTGCTGGTTTCATTGTTGTGGACTTCAGCAGAATAATCTGGTTCTTCTGTATTGGGTGTTGCAGACATATTGATTTCATCTTCTTCCTCATAAATTTCTAAAACAAATAAATTCTGTTTTTTTGGAATGTCTTTTGGAGGATGATTGAGAGGCAGATTGCTTTTTGAGGAGTTTGCCACTACCAATTCTGACCTCTTCTTCTTCAGGTAATTCTTCACCCTTTAATATGACTGATACAAAACACAATGGTCAAAAGGGTTCAAGATTGAAGCTTAGTGGGAATTACTTACTGGAATCATATTTGTCACAGGCTTCAATTCCTTGAAAATAAATATCACAAAGGGATCAGGTGGGTGTTTTTTCATTTGAAATTTTTTCCAATTGTTGACAGTTTTTTTTCTTACTGGAGAGGAATTCCAGGCATGATATGAAAGATAATTCTTAATTGTTGAGGAATCCACCAGTCTTGGATGGAGGAGGGTGTGGGAGTGGTTTGGCTGCATTGTATTTTTGACCAACAACTTTGTTCCAAGCAGGATGTTTTGGAAGGTTTGAGCTAGGGGCCGGTTTCACATTTTGAGCTTAAGGATTATTGTCCCCCCACTTTGACATACCCTTTTCCTCAGTACCATCTACCTCAGTCAATAAGCTTGACAAAATAGAAGCACAACATCAATGGTGCCTTGCACTTATCAACTCTGGCTTGCGTAACAACCTTCCATTCTCAGAGACTGACTAAGCAGCCACCTGCAAACCTTGCAGTCAAATCTACCTTGGTCAACCATCCATTTGGGCTGCCCCTTTTCACCCTGGGTATCAATAACCCTTGGGTTCCCATTTCCGGTCACATGCTCTTGCTATTTTGCACCCACGCTAGTCAAGCCACCTCAACTGTATATTTCAAAAATGGACTAGTCCCTTACCCTGCATAAACTACACCTTCATTTTTGAATTGCTTCTGACATCACTCCCTCATGTCCAAACCATTACACTCCAGTACATTCTTTCCCTATTGTCTTGCACTTATGCCAAGACCTTGGAAATTTTCATACTGTTATTTCATTTTGTACTCTGTTCATGTCATTCATTTCCTCATTGCTTGAAACTGTAGTCAACCATCCATAAGGTTGTATTTACTCATTTTGGATTACCTCATAAAGGCTACTCCACTTGCCTGGAGGTTGTTTCCTCAGTTAGTTAATTTCATACGTTCTCCCATTTGCTAAATCCAGTCATCACATTGGGCTTTGGTTTGGTTCCCTTCCATTGGAACATTCATCCCTCTTGCTGTGTGTTAAGTTAATCCACCTTAAGTTCTCACTTTGCAGTTAGCCCTTGCTACCTTGCACTTTCCCTTGCGCTCACAATCATCCAATATTGCCCTATAGTAAGTTGGGTGGTTGTGTGACAGTAAATTAACTAACTCAACTCATCTATTGTAGCCTGCCAACATATAATAGATTTCTTTTTACAATGTCACGTACTTGCTCAAATGGGAACGCTTCCCTCACCCCTTACAATGATGATATCCATTGGGTAGGGAGATCCATTATTTCTCAGGCCAGAAAACCTTAATATCCTGTCCCTTCTTCTAAATCCCCTTTGGTTGAACCTCTGGATGATCCCCTTGATCCCTCTACGGAAGAAGTGGACCCTCTCAAAGAAATCAAAGACTCTTCCAATGAAACCTGGACTCATGGTCAATTGTGGGCTTTCACTAATGCTCCCAACCCGGCGCTTTGACCTTACTCAAGACTCTGATCCAGGAACTTAACCAAACTGCCTTGCAATCTGGTGCAAGTGGTCCTATTTTTTGCACCCCAGGCATGAAGTAGCCTGATCATTTTACTGGGGAACACCCTCATAAGCTTAGATCCTTCCTAAAGTCCTGCAAAATCATCTTCTCAAAGAATCCTCACAATTTCCCTACTGTTAGACCTAGATTTATGTATTAATCTTCCTTCCTTGGTGGAAGCGCCCTGCAGTGATTTGAACCCTACCTAAAACTATTTGATAACACTAGCCCCACTTCTATTCTAAAACATTTGGAGAATTTTGAGCAACAGCTTTTCACCATGTTTGGAAAACCTATGAATTTTGAAAGGCTGAATATTAACTCAATAATCTAGTCATGAAGAAAATAGTAGAGCCTCTTTTTATATTTACAATTTGCAAAATCTGCAGTCTTGCATCCAATGGAACAAGGAAGCCCTTTTATTTCATTTTCAAAAAGGTTTACCAGCACGCCTAATCAAACAACTTGCAGTTGGGGGACATAAGACAACCTCCCTTCACCAGTTAATTGACCAGGTGATTCAGCTTGATAATGTTTATCAAAACAAGAACCACTCTTGACAAAACAAACATGGACCGTCAAATTGGGCTCCAAAGGTGGAAAAATCCTTGAAACAATCTTTGAAGAATCAAAAGCAATCCGGACCAAATCCAACCTTGCACTCCAACCCAAAAGGAAATCCCGTCACTGAAACTAAAAAGTTCCTGGATAAAGAAACTGGGATGCTCCTGAACGAGGGGGGGTTCAGGAGGGAAAATAATTGTTTATGTATGTTTTGTGGAGGTAAACATGATGTTGATCTTTTTGCAAAGCGGCTAGCGCGTGAAGCGGCTAAACAGTCAAAAAATTAGCTTGTAGTTTTCCTGACACTCGCAAGGAAGGCTACACATTATCTAAATCACAGCAAGTCAATCTTGGCACTTGGAAGAAACTAGGTTCTCCAAGTTCAAGATTTTTCCTTTTCCATTCTGACAACTCTCCTTATTGAGTTTTACTCAATTCTGGCGCTAATGTTTTGTTTGATAAGTGAATATTTTTCCACTCCCAAAAACCTTACGCATTCTGAGATAGATAAGTTCCCTATCTATTTAGTAAGTAATGCAACTTAGCTGTCTCATTTGGTTTTCCAAAAGCCTAAATGGACATTTTCATTTTATAATTTCCCCAGCTTTGAATGGGATTTATTTGTCTTGTATATTCACAGAATGGATGATACCATTCTAGGCCATGATTTCCTAGTCCACTGGATCCCAATGTGAATTGGAAAGAAGGAGTAATTAAACTTTGAACCTTGAAACCCCAGAAAACAAACTCTTCCTTCAAAAAGGAATTAAACGTCCTACCTGACACTGTCATTGAGTTGGATGACACTTTTTGGCCAGGAGATTTTCAATATCCTGACCTTCTTTCCCAAGTTCCCTCTTCAGATTTAGAAGTTGTTGCTTATTTTGCCAACTTACCACTTCCTTGTTTCTTCAAAGTGAAACAGGCAAAAACCAAATGGTATATTTTGAGCTCCATAATCCCCTGGCATCATGCAAGCACTTCAAATCCCATTCTCAAAGATAAAAAGATTGAAGATTTAGAAATCATTTGAGAGTCTCTACCTTCTGTTTATCATGACTTTGCTGATGTCTTTTCAGCTTTAAAGGCAGATAAAATTCCTCCATCCCGTTCTTGCGTTCATAATATCAAACTTACTGGCCCACCACTGGCACCTGGACCGGTCTACTCTCTCTCAAAGAAGGAATTGACTGTGCTTCAAGAATACATTGCAGAAAATGTATTGAAAGGATTTCTTCAACCAAGAAATTTTAACACCTGTGCAGCTGTCTTATTTGTTCCAAAGAAAGATATTGGAATTCTCCTTTTTGTCAACTATAGGAAACTGAACCTGGTAACCCGGAAGGATGCCTACCCAGTACTGCCTCTGTTGCATGTCCTCACTCTGTTCCATGGAGCTGCTTATTTCTCATAGCTACACCTTCAAGGTGCCTATAAACTAGTTTTCATTGCAAAGGGTCATGAGTATTTGACTTCAATGAGAACACGGTTTGGCAGATATGAGTATACTGTCATGCCCTTTGGCCTCTGCAATGTTCCTTCCACTTTTCAACATTTTGTCAATGATATTTTTTCTCACCTTGTAGAGAAATATCTCATGGTGTATCTTGAAAATATACTATTCTACTCAAAGACTTTTGAGGATCACATTGCACATGTGCAAAAGGTGCTGCAGCAAATTTGCAAAAATGACCTGTTTGCAAAAGCATCTAAGTGAAGATTTCATACTCCTTCTCCTTAATTTTTATGTTTCATGGTCTTGCAGCATGGACTATTCATGGATACAGCAAAAAGGCAAAGCATATTGAACTGGCCCCCGCCTTCCTCTGTTAGAAACCTTCAAGTTTTCCTTGGTTTCAGTAATTTTTGCAGGAGGTTTATTGAGAATTATGCCACAAAAACCATGAACCTTACTAACCTTCTTCAAAAAGACACTCTCTTTGTTTTCACAGAACAAGCTGCTTTGTTATTCAAAGCTCTGAATAAATCATTTACCACTGCTCCAATACCTGCTCACTTTGATGGGCTAGCTTGCACTATTGTCAAAACAGACGCAAGTGAATATTCAATTGCAGGATTAATCTTGCAGTTTTCCTCCTCTTCTTCTCTTTTTCATCCCGTAGCTTTCTAGTCTTGCAAATTGCTTGCTGCAGAGCTTAATTAAAAGATTCATGACAAGAAACTTCTTGAAATGGTTTATTGCTTGAAAAAATGGTGTTCATACCTTTTGAGTCTTATGGAACCTTTTGAGGTCTTGACTGATCACCATTCTTTGAAATACTTCATGAGCTCAAAATTCTTTACACGCAGACAGGCACTTTGGGCCAAATATCTCTCTGAGTAATTTACAATCAAGTACCTTCCTGGGAAACAATAAGTAGTCCCTGATTCTTTTTCACATTGGGATAAAGTTTTCCAAGGAGGAAGAGCACCTTTGCCAACAACAACCCCAAAAACATTAGGACACTTTTCTCAACCCAGTATGTCAAACTCAGTTCAATCATCACTCACCTTTGAGATCTAGCTTCCAAACTACAACAAGCTCAACTCAATAAACTCAAGTGTAGCAAAATTTGCAACAATGCAAACTTATTAGATAGTGATTATAGTATTGACAAAAATTATTATTTAGTTTATAAAAATTGTATAGTAGTACCACATAATCCTTGCATAAATTTAGCTATCTTTGAGTCAAGGCATGATTCTCCGCTTTCTGTTCATTATGGGCAGAATAAAACCTACCAATTGATTGCACAAGACTTCTATTTGCCGGTTATGACCAATGAAGTAAAAGACTATTTTAACGCATGCTATGATTGCAATTGCAAAAAGTCCTCAAAACACCAGAAGTATGGGCTGCTCCAGCCACTTCCAATTCCACTGATTCCTTGTCATTTTCTTTCTATGGTTTAATTTTTCAATGACCTCTTTCTAGTGGTTATGATTCTATTTCAGTAGGAAAAGATTGCTTCTCAAAGATGGATTTATTTCTTTTCAGTAGTGTGACAGCCTCTTCTGAAGACTTAGCTAATTTATTTATAGAATATGTATTCCAAAAGCATGGTCTCCCTGATAATATAATTAGTGATTGTGGATTTTTGTTTGTCTGTAGCTTATGGACCTTGCTGTGTCAACATTTGAAGATCACTCGCAATCCATCAATGGATTACTACCCAGAAGTGGATGGGAAAACCAAGCGATTCAATCAGATCCTCAAAAAGTATTGCAAAATGTAAGTCTCCTACTAACAGGAAAACTGGTTGCAATGGCTCCCATTAGCCAAATTTTCCTAAAAAAACCCCACTCATTTCTCCACCCAACAGTTTCCCTTCCAGACTCTTTATGGTAGAAATCCATCTTCTCTTCTCTTCATGTAGCACCTTCTCAACCTGCTACCAATTAACTTAACCACATCCAATCCCTTCCATTGCAACTTCAAACCAACATCAAAGCAGCAAACCAGTGCTACAAGGAACAAGAAGATTGACTCTTCTCTTTGGCCCCAACCTTTGCAGAAGGAGATTTGGTATGGCTCAATTCTTGAAATATTTGCAGTACTTGCCCAACTTTTAAACTCTCTGAAAGAAAGCTTGGCCCCTTCAAAGTTGAATAAATCATCTCCCCTAATGCCTTCAAACTCACCTTACCTTACCTGCATATTGGAAAGGTATCCACCTGGTCTTTCACATGTTTCTCCTAGAGCCAGCTTGAGTCCTATACCCGGGAAAGACTCATCCCCCTCCTGAACCAGTCAGAGTACACAATCAGTTAGAGTGGGAAGTAAGCTGTATCCTGGATTCCTGGTTATGCAAAGGAAAGCTTCAAAACCTTGTTGAATGGACTGGCTTCCAGTCCGACAAAGATTGCACCTTGTGGGAACCAGCCCATCACCTTTGCAACTCTCCTGATTTGATTCAAGACTTCCATGCAAGTTACCCTTGCAAAACTTGCCAATCATAGCTCCCATTCAATTCCATTTCTTCCATCCCAGTCCACATTTTTATCTCATTCCCTCCAATTAAATCTCCTCCCATTTCCTTATTTCATTTCCTTTCCCTTTCTCAGAACCATCCACTTTTTTTTTCACAATTTTATCCCTTCATGTTTTATTTTAAAATCAGAATCCTATTTTCCTTATAAAAAAAATACAATGATAAAATAATAAAATAATAAAATAATAAAATAATGAAATAATAAAATAAAAAAATAAAAAAATAATAAAATAATAAAATAATAAAATAATAAAATAATAAAATAATAAAATAATAAAATAATAAAATAATAAAATAATAAAATAATAAAATAATAAAATAATAAAATAATAAAATAATAAAATAATAAAATAATAAAATAATAAAATAATAAAATAATAAAATAATAAAATAATAAAATAATAAAATAATAAAATAATTAAATAATAAAATAATAAAATAATAAAATAATAAAATAATAAAATAATAAAATAATAAAATAATAAAATAATAAAATAATAAAATAATAAAATAATAAAATAATAAAATAATAAAATAATAAAATAATAAAATAATAAAATAATAAAATAATAAAATAATAAAATAATAAAATAATAAAATAATAAAATAATAAAGTAATAAAATAATAAAATAATAAAATAATAAAATAATAAAATAATAAAATAATAAAATAATAAAATAATAAAATAATAAAATAATAAAATAATAAAATAATAAAATAATAAAATAATAAAATAATAAAATAATAAAATAATAAAATAATAAAATAATAAAATAATAAAATAATAAAATAATAAAATAATAAAATAATAAAATAATAAAATAATAAAATAATAAAATAATAAAATAATAAAATAATAAAATAATAAAATAATAAAATAATGAAATAATAAAATAATAAAATAATAAAATAATAAAATAATAAAATAATAAAATAATAAAATAATAAAATAATAAAATAATAAAATAATAAAATAATAAAATAATAAAATAATAAAATAATAAAATAATAAAATAATAAAATAATAAAATAATAAAATAATAAAATAATAAAATAATAAAATAATAAAATAATAAAATAATAAAATAATAAAATAATAAAATAACAAAATAATAAAATTATAAACTTATAAAATATCAAAATAATAAAATAATAAAATAATAAAATAATAAAATAATAAAATAATAAAATAATAAAATAATAAAAATAATATATATAATTACAAAATACATCTCTCCGCTTCCTCCCAATTCTCATTCAATTCTTCTCCCATTGACCTAAACTCTTCCAAATCTTTGTCTTCAACCAAAGGAGAAAACCTTTTCAAGATCATCACTTGCGTCACCAGATGTCTCTCAAAGATATACTTGCACTTTGCAGTCCAAAATCTCTTTGGTCAGGTATTCCACCCACCTTCCTCCATCAGCTCCTTGTGGTATCTCTTGCTTTGGCCCCTGGAACAACCTTCCCCAACATTGCCAGTCAATTTTCTCTCATTGATTTTGATTGGCTCTTCAACTCGCACTTGGTTCCCCACATTTTGGCCCTCTACCTCATCTATTTCCATTACATCCTGTTCCTACACCTCCCATTCCATTCTACTCCTTCCTTCTATCCCGTTTCCTTCCTCTTCATTTTCCTCCCTTTGCTCCAGTTCCACCTCCCTTTCAACCATTGTTCCTTCTTCCCTTGCCTCTTTAATTTTCTGCGCTTCCTTGGCTCGCGCTTTCAACCCAATCAACCCAGTATATGGCCGTGGCGGCAGAGGTGTATTGGTGGTATATTGTTGAAATCATCGCAGTACTACAGCAGCAAAGATTATATTAGTTCCAATTCCCTTTATTTTATTTTTTCACTTTGTTAGTCTCTAAGCCTTGACTTACCAGGGTTCCAAATACCTAAGAACTTGATATCCATCACTGGCGGTTTATGATAGTTGACTTGCAGCGCGGACCTTTGACTTTGCACCTCCCTTCTGGATGCTGCTGGGACATCTTTGACCGGCTTGCTACTTATAGGGAATGTGCAAGTAACCTTGCGCAAAAGGCATTGTTCGCACCTGGCTTGGATACCTTGGGTGGCTGTACTAGGGATGCATTGCTTGTTTTTTCAAGTTCATTTTTTGCAATGGTATAATGAAGATGATGACATAATTAATTATAAATCTATTTAAAAGCAAAGGAGTAATTTTAATGGGTCTACAGTATTTCTAACAACTTTGGAATCAATGGGAAAATTTTCTGAAGTCTTGCAGGATCTTGCATCTTTATCCCCAGGCAACTGTTACGCTTTGAGATTAAGGATTATTGTGCCCCCACTTTGACATACCCTATTCCTCAGTACCATCTACCTCAGTCCTTAAGCGTGAAGAAATAAATGCACAAAATCAATGGTGCCTTCTGCTTATCAACTCTGGCTTGCATAAAAACCTTCCATTCTTGGCAACTGACTCAGCAGCCACTTGCAAACCTTGCATTCAACAATACCTTTGGCAAACATCCATTTGGGTGCTGCCTTTTCACCCTGGTTATCATTAACCCTTGGGTTCCCATTTCCGGTCACATGCTCTTGCTGATTTGCTCCCACACTAGTCAAGCCACCCCAACTGTATGGTTCAAAAATGGACTAGTCCCTTACTCTGCATAAACTACACCTTCATATTTGCATTACTTCTGAGGTAACTCCCTCATTTCAAAACCGTTACACTCCAGTACATTTTCCCCCTATTTTCTTGCACTTATGCTAAGACTTTGAAAGTTTCATACTTTTCTTTCAATTTGTACCCTGTTCATTTCATTCATTGCCTCATTGCTCAAAACTGTAGTTGACTGCCCATCAGGTTGTATCTAGTCATTTTGGATTACCTTATAAAGGCTAATCCCCTTGCCTGGGGGTTTTTTCCTCTGTCAGTTAATTTCATACATTCTTGCATTTGCTAAATCCAGTCATCACATTGCACTTGGGTTTGGTTCCCTTCCATTGGAAAATTCATCCCTCTTGCTTTGTATTGAGTTACTCCACCATAAGTTTGCACTTTGCAGTTAGCCTTTGCTACCTTGCACTTGCACTTTCACTCAGCTTTCCTGTTGCACTCACAATCATCTAAGATTGCCCTATAGTACGTAGGTTGGTTGTGTGACAGAAGGGGGGGCATTGGTTGCTGCAGGCTCCAAGCTATCAGGTAAATTTTTGTTATTTACCTGGGCAGTTGTATTGTCTTTGATGCAAGTGGCGCAGGAGTATCATTCCCTAGGCAATTGCCAGAAGATAGATTATTAACCATGATCAGATATATAATTTTGAACTCTTATGATAAGAATGGAAAGTAGTATGTAGGAGCCGGGGATGAAACAGTATTGCAGTGAAGAAAGATTTAGTGGATGGTGAGGGGGGAAAGAACAGGTAAAGATCCTCTTTATATAATGGTGCTGGGGAATCTTGAATGTATTTTCTATGGTGACATGGGATGAAACAACTGATCAAAGGTCCTTGAAAATCCTGCAACAATTTCTATTAGAGTATATTCATTTTTTGATGGTGGTCTCTCTATATAGCAGACATAAGATTTATAATAAAAATACCCAGTACAGAGACATGATATACTATGAAGGAGAGGATGTAGTCTGCAGATCAGTCTGTTTACATACAATGTGGTAATTGACTTCTTGGTTCTGCATGGCGTGCAGATGATCCACCAGTGATCACCTCATACTCTTTCATTGTGGCCAAACACCCATTGTAAATTCCCTGAGCAATTTGCATGGAAATACCAAGTCTGGTGAATGGACTGTTTACGGGAACAGGGAATCACAGGCAGTGTTATTCTTCCAGAGATCATGAAACACCCCAAAGATTGATTCCTGTTTTTTGCAGTGGTAGACCCCTGTAGAGCATGAAACACCCCAAAGGTTGACACCTGGTTTCCCAAAACTGGGAATCACAGGCAGTGTTATTCCCGCGTAGAGCATGAAACACCCCAAAGGTTGATGCTTGGTTCCCAAAAACCGGGCATCACCTTGGAGCTATGTTATTCCCCCATAGAGCGTGAAACACCCCAAAGGTTGATGCCTGGTTTCTGGAAATGGGCCATCAACCTTTGGGGTCTTTCATGCTCTACAGGGGTCCACCACTTCCTGTGATGCCTGGTCTCTGGAAACTGGGCTCCAACCTTTGGGGTGTTTCACGCTCTACAGGGGCATAAAATGGCTCCAAGGTGATGCCCAGTTTCCAGAAACCCGGCATCAACCTTTGGGGTGTTTCACTCTCTACGCAGGCATAACACTGCCTGTGATGCCTGGTTTCCAGAAAATTGTCATCAACCTTTGGGGTGTTTTATGCTCTACAGGGGTCTACCACTGCCTGTGATTTCCTGTTTCTACAAACCAGGAATTGAACTTTGGGGTTTTCCACGCTCTCCAGGGCATAAAATTGCTCCAAGGTGATGCCCTTTTTATGGAAACCAGGAATCAACCTTTGGGGTGTTTCATGCTTTAGGCAGTCATAACACTGCCTGTGATTCCCAGTTTCCTGAAACCAGTAGAGCATGAAACACCACAAGGGTTGATTTATGGTTTGGCATAACACTGCCTGTGATTCCTTGTTTCCAGAAACTTAGCATCAACATCCATTAATTTCACTGGTTTCACAGATTGAAATCATGGGGTAAAGACGGAAACAGAAGCAGAATAATTTGGCTTGTAGATAGTATGGTTTATATGCCTCTGTAGAGAACATCAAAACCAGACTACCAACAGCACACATTATGCTGCTCCTCTTTCCTTCTTTGCCCCGTGCTTTCACTCTGTATAAACAGTTAAATCTATGGATGTTTATTCCCAGTTTTGGGAAACCGGGAATCACAGGAAGTTTTAAGCCCCCATAGAGCATAAAACACCCCATGATTCAAAGTAAAACAAATCTTGTGAAGTGTGAATTTCTGTTTCAATTCCTTCTACAGGGGCATAAAACTGCAAGAGTCAATACCCATTTTCTGGCAACCAGACATCAAAATCATACAGAGTAATTGTATTTTATTCTTATCATCCCAGGCAATAATGTTGTGAACCATGAAGTGATTGAGCAACATTCAGGCCATGTCCTCAACAGAGAAACAATAAAGGGCGGCCCTCCTGGATAGACTCCCTGCTTGAAATTCTCCTCAGACAATCCTCCCCTGGGAAAGGATAAGTGATGAAACACTGGATTCACTCCCTTAGTATGCAGGCTTTACAAGATCAGGAAATGAAAGGTTGGTGATGCTCTTGCCATGTTATAGGGTCTTGAAAGCATGAAGCTTTATATAAATATCTCTTTGCATGTTGTAGCTAGCACTAAAATGGTTCCAGATTCTTGATCTCCTCAATCTGAACTTTATAGACCCAAATTTTCACTAGGCACCGTGCAATGGTTCTTGGAGGGTATGAAATCAAAATTCCAACATTGAAGAGGGGGAGTTTATTTGAGGAAACATGCTGCAACTCCAAAAGGGGATAGTTTTACTAGTAACTCAAGAGCTAGGTTCATTCCAGACCAATAAATCTCTTTTCAGGGGTTGAGTACTTTACAAACTACAGATTTAGTATGTATTTCACCCAGGGGTAAGCTCAGGAGGGACTAAACTCTTTTTTTGTTGGAGTTTCACTGTGGCCAGTGCAGAGCACTCCCATTTTGTGAGCAGATCTGGAAATGGGACTGCTAGAGACCCATGTGTGGACTGCCTCACATAGTAGGCCAGGCACCAGAATTTGGACTGTCAGAACCCAAGTTTGGTCCACCCACACAATAAGGTAGGAACAGGAAGTTGAGCTGGAATTAAGCCAACTGTTTTCCAGGCAACTCACCCCCTTGCCTCCAGGGTGATTAAATAAGCCAAAATACCCCTGGACCACAGAGTGTTTTTCAACACACCTCACCTAGCTACACTCTCACTAAATTGTTTTTCAACACATCTCACCTAGCTAGACTCTCACTAGAGTTTCTTTCAACACACCTCACCTAGCTAAACTCTCACTAAAGTGTTTTTCAACACACCTCACCCAATTTTGAACACACCTCACCTAGCTACACTCTCACTAAAGTATTTTTCAACACACTTCACCCAATTTTGAACACACCTCACCTAGCTACACTCTCACTAAATTATTTTTCAACACACCTCACCCAATTTTGAACACACCTCACCTAGCTGAACTCTCACTAAAAACCTTTTCAACACACCTCACCCAATTTTGAACACACCTCCACAAGCTACACTCTCACTAGATTGTTTTCAACACACCTCACCTAGCTACACTCTCACTTATGTTTTTTTCAACACACCTCACCCAATTTCAAGCACACCTCATCTAGCTACACTCTCACTAAAGTTTTTTTAAGCACACCTCACCTAGCTACACTCTCATCAAATTGTTTTACAACACACCTCACCTAGCTACACTCTCACTAAAGTATCTTTCAACACACCTCACCTAATTTTGAACACATCTCACCTAGCTGCACTCTCACAAAAGTGTTTTTCAACACACCTCACCTAGCTACACTCTCACTTTTTTTCCACACACCTCACCTAGCTACACTCTCACTAAAGTTTGATAAGATTTTGAAGAAATTTCTTAGAACTGAAAACCAGAAGACTACGGACAAGGGTTAGAGAATTGAGAAATCAAAAATAGAATCAAAGAGAAGAGAAGAAAGGTGAAGAAACCAACATCTTAAACTTTATATGGTTGAGAGAAGAAGGATATGGCAATGCAGGGTGGATAGAGGCAAGGAGATGGAGATGGATGACTGCAAGTAAAATAACTATATTGTCAGAGTTGTCCCAGTAATAAATTCTTGAGGAATAGATTCTTACCAGGAAAGGGCTTGTAGGCGGTTAAGCTTGATTAGATTATAGTTGATGGAGAGATTGGATTGGTCGTAGTAGAAGGTCAAGACTGGAAGGTTGTCAGGTTGGGTGAGAGAAACTGGGATACAAGTTGAGTTGAGTGAATAGATAGGAGAAAATAAGAAAAGAGGAGGCTTCAAAGGAAAGATATTTGAAAGAAAGAAATGTGGAAGAAAGAGAAGGGAAGAGCAGTCGTTGAGAAAGTAGAACACCACAGAAAGAAGTAGAAGGATCATTGCGGTTGACCCAGAAGACTCAGAGAGTGAATGCAGGGAAATCAAGCGGGAAGTGAGACTCCCCGGGTGACAGGTGGCATGTCACTTCATTCTTAACACCCCACGTGACTGGTAAGAGGATAGTCCAAGAGGTTATTTCTCTGGCAAGTTGAAGACTTTTTTCTGAAGAAGTTTTAAGGAAATTAATTAAGATGCCTTTGTGAAAGAATCCGCAAACATGAGGTGAATTTTTATCAAACTAAGAGTGAACTCCTGATTACCAAAGTCTTCGCGTAAGCCCTTTGTCTTGATGTCTATATTTCTGGACTTTGAGTGCAATCCAAATTTCTTAATCTTATTTTCTAGGCCTTTGTTTTCTATGTACAAGGTGGGTTTGGGTTCAGGCAGTTGATATACTTTACTAATTCAATGCTTGATCCATTTGAGTTTGAGGTAACAATCCAGTAAGGCATTCAATTCAGATTTGGTGGAGGAGTAGGTAATATTTTTCTGCATAGTGGAGTTCCAGACAACAGGACTTCTGTAGTGAAGAATGATGTGCCCAGTTTGAGACTTATGGAAAGTAGGATTGTCTCCCCATGTGGCGTCACTGAAACTAGAGAGAAAGTCCTGTTCAGGGTCAAAGGCAACAACAAGTTTGAAGTCCTTTGTTGTCTTAAGGTACTTCCACACATTTCAAACTTCCCTCCAATGATCCATGCCTGGTTTGGAGTTAAACCTAGCCAGGCTAGATGCAGAGAGAGAGATTTCTGGTTGAGTGTATTGGGCTAGATGATTGAGAAGTCCAATGGAGGACCTGTAATTGATGTTCATTTGACAAAATTCAGCATGATTGGCATAGGAGGCTGGTTCAAGGGTGAAGTTCTGAGCCAGAGGCGTATGGGTGTCCTTGCACAATGAAAGTCCAAGCTCTTCCAGACCAGGACCAATATCTTGGGCTGACTCAAGAGAATCTTGTTTTCCTTGATTTCCATGAGAATTCCAAGAATAGTGTTGGGTGGATGACATGAAAATTTTTTGAAGCATTCAAGAAAATTAGATTTGAAGAGTTTCAAATTACACACAAATATTAAATCATCTACGTGAAAGTAGACAATTTCTCCAGTTTTAGAATTGAGATAGAGGCAGGGGTGGCTACTTGATTCTTGATATCCTTGAAAATTGATCCATGAGGTTAAAGTTTTGTACCAGTTTTTGGGAGATTGTTTTAAACCGTAGAGATATTTTTTTAATTTTAAGTACGGAGATTTTATTTTTGAGCCTTCCAGAGTTCTTATGATGACAGTTTCTTCAAGGAGGAATGTAAAAACACTCCTTTCATGTCAAATTGAGTCATTTTCATCATTTTCTTCAGACCATACATGAGGGCTATCAGGAGTGACCCCAGTTTTCCAGTTGGTGCCCAGGTTTTGTTGTAGTCAACCCCTAAGACTTGGTTAAATCCTTGAACACAGAGCCAAGATTTATATTTAATGGGATCACCATGAAAGTTCTCCTTTATTTTAAAGACCTACGTAGTATTTAAAATTTTATCCGGAGTGCCATAATATTCTTCCCAGAAATCTTGGAGTTCTATAGACTTCAGTTCATTGTTGGCGGCATTTTTCCACTTGGGCCACTCAAGACATTTTTGTGCGGCTTTGTAGGAGGGTGGCTTTTAGTAGTGGTGAAAGCCGTATTTTTGGGGCTTCCTAGTCTCCCATCTGGGTCTTTTAGTGATTGCTTGAATGGGTTCTGAGGATATAGGAGTTTATTGAAGAGGTTCAGAGTCTGCAGCTGATGATGCCACAGATGCTGAGTCTTCCTGATCCAAGTCTGATTCTGAGAGGTTGTCCTGAACTTCTAAAATAGTGTATTGCTTTTATACCAAAGAGAAGTCAGACTTATTTGATTTGGAGTTGATTGGGCTAAAGAGATCAATCCCCGGAGACTTGAGCAGACAAAAGTTGTGGAGAGTATTCTTGAGAAATTGGACATTTTTGGTTTCAACAACAGATCCAGATGAGTTGAGGATAAGGTAGGAATGAAAAATGGGATTGAACACAACTAGAAGTCCTTCCAACCCCTTCTCATCAAAATTTCTCCCTTTTTGTAGACAATTTGCAAGAAAGATGACGGAGGATCCTTCAGTTTTCAACTAATTAGTAGGGAGTTTTTTTTTAAACATCAGTTCCCAAGGGGATTGGTCATTACCTTCCCTAGGTACTTTATTAAGCATAAAGAAGCAACTTTTGACCACAATGTGCCAGTAACGTTTATTCAAACTAGAGGAGGAGAAAGCCGCACATTCTGACTCTATGGTGGTCCAATTAGCTTGTTTGGCTCTACTGTTATGCTGAGAGTGATATGGTTTGGAAGTCAGAAGCTTGATATGTTTGGACTTGGTAAAATCCTTCAAAGTCTTGTTTGTAAATTTTTTTCCTTTGTCCGAGAAGATTTCAGTTGGATAATAGTCTAGCTGTTTGTATTCATTTTTGATAATTTTAATGATAACATCTGGAATTTCATCTTTATTAATTGGAGGGAAAGCAGCAAGATAGACTGTAAAGTTGTCAACAAGAGTCAAAATGTAGCAATGACAAGCCTTTGATTGAGGGGTGATTTGTCCTATCAAGTCGGGGGGGATCCTTTTGAGGGGCTTAGATGAGGGTGCCAATTTTGCTGAGAAGGGGAATCTTTTGATTTTACTTTTTATACACCATCACATTGAAAGTTATTCAGTTTTTCCTTAGAGAATCAATCCTTCAGAATAGTTTTAAGGGTAGAAATTGAGGCATGTCCATACATGCTATGGAAATCCATTAGTGATTGAGTTTCTGTTTTTGTGGTGATTGAAAATTTATTTGAGAGGTTGACCAAGAGATTGTTTCCAGAAGTTTGAGGCTTCTCTATCACAAATAGGTGTCTCAAATTAAACCCTTCAGGACCTTCTCACCACCTCTGGCAATAGAAAATTGATCTTGTTCTTGAGAGAGATTGAATCCCTTCTTTTCCAGGAGTCCAGGACTGATTAGGTTGACTACAATGTCTGGAACGTACATGCATTCCTCAAGAGTTATGATAGATTCCTTCCATTTGAGTCAAACAGTGCCTGTTCCTCGGATCTGGAGATTAGCTTCTAAATTTCTGGTCTTAAATTCTTCCAGATTGTCTTTTAGGTCAATTGAGGTGAATTATTTTAAGTCATTAAATATATTTATGTTAGCACCTGAGTCCAAAAGAAGGTTAGTTTAGTTGTTTGCATTAATTCAAAGGGTAAGAAGAGCGTGATATTTAATTTTAGGTGTCTTCTTGGTTCTATTTTTCCATTCATTCTGTTTTTTCTATCCACCATCCTGGAGCAACTTGAGGGTGTAGATGGAAACAGGAAAATTCAGGATGCGGCTCATTTGGGTTGTAAAAGCCTTCCCTGCATTGAATCCAAACCTTTTTTCATCCTTGTCTGCCTTGCTCTTAGTAGTCACTAATGTAACATCTGAAGAGGATTTGCCTGTTTTTACTTTTGCCTTGCATTCATTGTTATATTGGGTTAAGTAATTGAGTACTACCTCTACTGTTATTAGCTTCACTTCATGCATAAATTGCTGTTGCAGATTCTCTAAGATAAGAGGGAAATTGAAAAGTATTAGGTACGCCAATATGTCCTTCAGTAATTCTATTCCAACATCAGCCATGCAAGTGAGAGCTTTTTGAGTATTGGTTATGAATCTTTCCATGAAATGTTTTCTGAACATAGCGTGGAGAAATTGATTAAATACACAAGCTCTATTAGCAGTTTCTGATGAGGAAAATCTTTGGAGTAATCTCCACCCAGAGTAATTTGGACGAAATTATTTTTGAGCTGTTGACCACATTGGAATTTGTTGTGCTGTTGGGTTTGAAAAAATGATTGCTTGGATGTCTTGGTCCTGTTTTATAGGTAGTTGGCCTGAGTTCCTGGTTATGACTTCCTTGATGTCTTTCAGGTCAAATAACATCATCATCTTGTCTTTCCAGATGGAATAGTTATCCTTTTTGAGAGAAGGAATAGCATCAACAGAGGCCTTGAGTGCAACCTGATGGAAGTGGTTGTTTGCTTTGGCTGGTTCATTAATTTTTGATTGCGTAGATTTTTCATTTGGCTTTTAACCGTGAAAAGATTTTGATGAAATTTCTGAGAACTGAAAACCAGAAGACTACGGACAAGGGTTAGAGAATTGAGAAATCAAAAATAGAATCAGAAAGAAGAGAAGAAAGGTGAAGAAACCAATAGATTAAACTTTATGTGGTTTAGAGAAGAAGGATATGGAAACGCAGGGTGGATAGAGGCAAGGAGATGGAGATGGATGACTGCAAGTAAAATAACAAGATTTTCAGAGTTGTCCCAGTAGTACTTTCTTGAGGAATAGATTCTTACCAGGAAAGGGCTTGTAGGCATTTAAGCTTGATTAGATGATAGTTGATGGAGAGATTGGATTGTCATAGTAGAAGGTCAACACTGGAAGGTTGTCAGGTTGGTTGAGAGAAACCAGGAAACGAGTTGAGTTGAGTGAATAGATAGGAGCAAATAAGAAAAGAGGAGGCTTTGAAGGAAAGATATTTGAAAGAAAGAAATGTGGAAGAAAGAGAAGGGAAGAGCAGTCGTCAAGAAAGTAGAACACCAAAGAAAGAAGTAGAAGGATCATTGCGGTTGACCCAGAAGACTCAGAGAGTGAATGCAGGGAGAGCAATCTGGGAGTGAGACTCCCCGGGTGACAGTTGCGTGTCACTTCATTCTTAACAAAGTTTTTTCAACACATCTCACCTAGCTAAACTCTCACTAAAGTGTTTATGAACACACCTCACCCAATTTGGAACACCACTCAACTAGGTCAACTCTCACTAAAGTGTTTTTTTACATATCTCACCCAATTTTAACATGATCATGGATGAATTGGAGCAAAAGCATATCCCAAGCAAGATGTAGTTGTTTTCTTGTTGGAAAAGGTTTCTTGGTTTGTTAGACTTCCTCAAGATAAGCTTCAATCTTCACAAAGATGCTTACCATGGTTTTCAAAAAAAATCAATTCTTGGAATTCAGATTGCTTTGAGTCATAGAAAGATCAAATACTTTGGCTCGGATGGCATCAATAAAGCTAAAGAGCAAAACAAAAGCCTGGAATATTTTTCCAGAAGAAACTCAAAAAAAACATTACTGGCCTTTATCAAAGGGGCAGGGGGTGGGGCTCAACATCAGATGTGCAAAAATTGTTTTCATCATGTAATGTGGTCCATTTGTTCTTTAAAAATTTTTAGTCTTTATTTCAATTGATTTTACTCACAATTGGAACCAGATGGAAAACTTTGAAAAGCTTTTGATTGTTGGAATTTGAGTTTTCATATATGTGAATTTCACTGGAGTTAAGAGTTTCATTGAAGGATTGATTTGGTTCTCTCATTGTTGTTATTGAAGTACCAAAACAACTGATAAAAGATGACTGGGCTGTGTCATAGTATTGTGATTAATTTTTTATTAAAAGACTGTTTAGTCATAGCTATCAGATTGTTTATTCATTACCTTTCACTTTCCATTTCACTTAAATATATTATTTTGATTTTGCCCTAATTTGTTTTTTACTCAACCACATGTCATCCAATCATGTATTTATTCTATATAAACACTGGTGCTATAAAGTGGAATTGATAATCCATTCAGCCAACCAATCAACCAGAGTGCCCATTTCCTCATTTCCTCAGATCCATTATGCTTCAAATTAAAAGCTCCTGCCATTCATTTCTCATCACCTTTTGTTTCATCAGAGCCCAAGCTCTCTTTATTTTTTAAATTTTTAGAAGCCTATGTACAAACTGAGACAACAATGTTTCTTTCAATTAGTCCACCTTCAATAGTCTCATCCTGGAATTTGATCTTTGACTCTTTTGGCGAGGTGGTGAGATAGGGATGAGCCTTGTCATCAACAATTAAGCTCATCCCATCCATTCAATTGGGTTGCCTGGGGTGCCCAGGGCGCTTGATAGGGTAGTTTTTTGGGGGGGTCAAATATTGGCGCCTACCCAAGCTTCTTTTGACCCTCATCAAAGCTTGACGCACCCACCTCACTCATTGATATTATTGTTGCAAGTTCCATTGGTGATTCAATTTTTAGCCAATGATTCTTGGTTTTTTTTCTTTCATGAGATGGACTCAAGGATTCCATTGATATTTTTTGGTTTCTTGGATTTCTTTGGTTCCTCAAGGAAGTCAGGTACTTTGACAGTGAGGAGGCTTGTTTCTTTACAAGTTTTTGATGATCCAAATCTGATGATAGGATTTGATGAAGGGTCTTACAATTTCTGGTCAAAACTCCACTCAGATGGTCTTTTCTGAATGTTCTGGGTTAAAGGAGGATCCAATTGATCAACTTCCTGCTTGTTTTCTTTTCTGTTCTCACAATTCAAACCAAGTTTTGTGGATCTCTTCTGCTCCTTCTTCCTTTTGAGATACTTCAACTTTGCCTTTGATTTTGTTTTGGAGCCTCCAAGGATGGTAGGGGAATCGTTTTGGCACCCATGAGACCAAGATTGATTCAAAGCTTTTGTATTTTTGAGAATTGTTTTTGAGTGATCAACAATACAATCATGATCATCTTGCAGGTCCCTTGTGCTTGTATTTGGTATGTGTTCTCCATTGTTTGATTTGACTTGGTTGATACCACAAGGCAATTGTCTACCAGCAGATGGGTGGGAGAAATTTGGTATATGATCACTGGTCAAAGCAAGCTTTTCCTTGAGGCCTCAAGGCAGGCATTGAGTCTGGCAATTGAAGGATGAGATTTGGTGATTTTCATTTCAATAAGATTGTATGTTAGAGGAAAAGAGCACAAAACTCAAGCTGATCTTGTGAGAAAGTCAAGGCTGCCATCCAAGAGGCAATAAATGAAGCAAAAATTTAATATCTGTTATCTCATGTTAACAAATACTATTGACGCTTTCTTGAAATGCAGTCTATTACAGGCCCTGTTTTGGCAGATACCTGAATATTTTTCCACCAGTTCTCTTTATTTTTTATTTTTCCATTTCTTTGTTTCTTTTTTTTTAAAAAAAAAACCAATTATTTATGTAGCCTTTTTTTAAAAAAAGGATATTGCATACAAAGATAATTAAAAACATGAAACTGAAATATAACAGGTTTGAAAGATAATTTTCTCATTAAAAGTAAGGTCAATATTTCTGATGTGCCACGCTTTGATTGGCGCCCAAAACAGGTTGACAAGGCGCAAATTGAAAGTGACTTCAAGCCAAGTTGCAGTTGCAATGGTGCCCAAACTGGTTGCCCAGGCACCAATATTTAGTTCTTTGGCCCCAATTGCGCTTTAAAAAAAATCACGTAAGTTTACAAGGTGCCAAAACGCACTTGATAGACTATACTATTTAATTTCAAACATTTACCACTCAATTTCATCTCTACCATTCAACCAAGTCCAATTAAATAAATAGAAGGAGCTAGAAGGATCACCAAACCAAGCCCAGTCACAATCAAATCAATTGAGACAATAAATTGTTGAGGTTGGTTGGCCTGAAAATCAAACACAACACAAATCACTTGAATACAATCAAAACCAATCCACTTCAACCATCCGCAACAAGACCAGCATCAGGTTGGGGATTGATTCAAGAGCAAGATTGAGATGACCCATCCAATAGGGAAGGACTACCACAAGACATTCCTGAATGGCTATCCAACCTGATCTTGTCTGATCAGTTACAATTCATTAATAAATGGTGATCATCAATCAAACACCATCTCTCCTCAGATAGCCATCAACTGGTTAGACCAAGAAGTTAGACTATAAACATAGACCAGATTCTCAAGATCACGCTCAGCCCCTTGATCAATCATCCTTACCCAATTCAAGACCTGCTCAGACTGTAAGAAAAAAAATTCCTATCCCCCATTCAGATCCTTCAAATTGTTATCCTCAATCAACAGGCTCCTATCCGCTGCCAATCTTGTAATCACTCATTCTAGTGCCTGCTAAATCCTATCAGCTTTTAAGTTGATTGATTTCAGAGGAGTCCAAGATCAGGATCATGAGGACCCCAACAATCAAGAAAATTGAGGAATTGAATAAATTGAGATCACTCCAGGTTCCAGCATCCCTATCACTCAGGAGTATGGTTTCAAAACAACTACAAGGCTCTTTGGTAACCAAGTGGTCATTGTCTTCAATATGGAATTGGACGTCAAGTATTGGGATCCCATAATCTTGAAAGCATCACCAGAAGAAAAAATACAAGAACTCAAACAAAGCCAACAAAACTAATCACTAGTTCCACAGGATGATCATCAAACCCAAAATTTTTGGTCTAGATCAACCTCAGATTTCTGTCACCGTTGGATCAACCTCCTTCAAGGCTCTCATTGACTTAGTCTTGGTTTTGATCCATAGAATCATCACATCCCACAGATAATTTTCTGGATTTGATAGGCCTGGGAAGATCAGCTTGATTGTCCAAGTTGGCATACCAGACAACTAAACCAGAGTGTCCCTTTGTCAGCTTGCTAGTTGACAAAAGCAACCTGTCAAAGCAGATCAAAAACATAAAATAAGTAATAAAATTAGAAGGAGTGGTAAATCCATATAT
>JAOOQA010000021.1:1129051-1164193 GCA_025617555.3 Puccinia polysora | reverse complement strand
GTTGGCTACATCTTGGGCAAACTAGACAATAGGACATACATCAACTGTTTAAAGGAACATCATCTAAACAATGGAATCAATCTCTGGAAATCCATCAATGAGTTTAATTCCTCCTCACAAACGGCAAACAGATATCATATTTTTTTCAACTTCCTCAATCTCCAATTCAATCCCAGGCAAGTGGAATCACCAAAGTGAGGTCTTGCCTGCTTTAAATTTCTAACATTGGCATTTGTATGGACAACAACATAATAGCATATCTAATCCTGTACAAATTTTTTATGGAGCTTGAACATCTCAAGACCACCATCACTCACTCTCTTGGCAAAACCCGTATTGATGGTGATCTCGTACTCAGACATCTCAACCAGATTAAAAATCAAGTTGCAACTGGCATTTAAACATCTGCACTGGTCAGTAAGAGTGAGAAACTTTGTTGTAAACCTACTTGGCATAATCCCCAAGCAAGTCATCACAAGAACAGTTTCTGGCAATTATTTCCACATCTTTGACCCAACAAGGATCAATCTCAGAACAACACCAAGACCAACAGCACCCCAACAGGCGGCAGACCGTTAGCCCATCTAACTTATACGTTTGCCATGACTCACTCTTGGGCTCTGGACCAAAACCACATTCTTCTTGACTTGGGAGCCTTGAACAACCTGTTCAACAATCCTGACTTCTTTGACAATCTCCTGCCTGATGACTCTGAAAAACACACTGGGAAAACCAACGCTTCCATATCATCTTTTGGAATTGGAATTGCTAAGCTCAATACCCCCCATGCTTCCCTAAAGCTGAGGAAATCACTCTTTGTTCCTGGCCTCGCCTTAAATCTAGTCTCCCTGGGACAATTGATTAGTCAAGGTTGCTTTCTATTGCTCATGGATACTGGAAAATTTGGGGTCTTCTACAAGGGAAGGCCTATTCTCAGCGGCACTATTGAGGAAAACCTAATGTTCATTCAAAAGGACAGTTCCAACCTACCTGAAATAGCCTACTCCTTTCTCTCCCTTTCCTCACTTCATCAACTTTTTGGACATCCACATGCAGATCAAACCAAGTTAATTTTGAAGGACATCCCAAAAATCAGATGGGATCAGATCAACTGTGTATCATGCGCCAAGGGAAAGATTCATTGACTTCCATTTTATAAACATCTTCCCAAAAGTCAACAAGCCTTTGAGCTCATACATGCTGATGTCTGTGGACCTATTAATCCCATTTCTCATTGCAGATTCAGATATTTTCTCCTTCTCACTGATGACTTCTCTAAGTTTAAGACCTGTATTCCCATAAAACTCAAGTCTGACGTAGCCAATGAAGTAATCAAATTCATTAGA
The DNA here is from genome assembly GCA_025617555.3 of Puccinia polysora. NCBI lineage: Eukaryota > Fungi > Basidiomycota > Pucciniomycetes > Pucciniales > Pucciniaceae > Puccinia > Puccinia polysora. The sequence continues at coordinate 1,162,847 of JAOOQA010000021.1, read as the reverse complement.
CTCTATGCCAATCAATTTGGTCACATGCTAAAGAAGTTTCAGTTGGAAAAGGGTGGTGAATTTCTCAACCACAAACTTTCTACATTCTTTAATGAAAATTGTATTGCCCACTCAACCTCCAAAATACTATACGCCACAACACAACCCTGTGGCCAAACAGGGAAATCAAACTTTGCTAGAATCTGCCCAAACCTCAATGATTGATATGAACATTCCACTCAAACTCTGGGATGAAATATTGTTCAGCTTGTGCACCATACTAAACTTTCTTCCTTCCATCAAAACTAAACTGTCTCCATTTGAACTCTGGTCTAGTCAAAAACCCAAACTGAATCTCATAAAGACACTGGGATTGAAAACAATTTTTCTAAATCAAACCTTCAATCACTCCAAATTGGAAGAAAAAGGAATCAAAGGAATTCAGGTTGGTTTCAATACAAAATTAAACTCCTATAGAATCTACTGTTCCTCCTCTAAACATGTGGTGCACTCAAAACACGTAAAGATCTTTGAAAAAATTAAATGATCCTAAATTTCTGTCTGAATCACCATTCAACTCATTCCTCAAGGATGAAGATCTAATTACTGATCTTCTAATCTCAAACAGTGATCCTCCTACTCCTTCCAATAGCAATTCAAACTGTTCCAACTCTAGTCACGCTGAAAATGAAGCTTCCTCAAACTCTTTTGACAATTTCTCCTCATCTTCCAAATCTCAAGAAGAGTCTTCAATTGAACAAAAACTTGTTCAGTCCACTCCTCCCATCATGCCTGTACTAAGTGATCATTCAACCATTCAGAAGCCTCAATGCTAAGGTTTCATCACCAGAGTTGTCCCCAAGAACTACTCAGTTGTACTCGAATCCCCTGATAAGGATCACTGGATAGAGTCTATGAAGAGAGAGACAAATGGCATTGAGCTTCTTAAGGTTTGGGAAGGCTGTTCAATTCTTCCAGAAGGTAAAGAAGCACTTACCACTGTGTGTGTCTATAAGATCAAGGACAATCCCAACAACAACGGTATTCAATTTAAGTCCAGACTCTATTTACAAGGTTTCAAACAAGTCAAATTCTTTGAGTATGGTGAAACCTACGCTCCAACTGGTTCTATAGTTACTCTCCAAGCTCTCTTGATCTTTGCGCTTCATCAAAAACTTCCTTTACAACAAATGGACATTTAGTCCGCCTTTCTTCATGCTCCACTTGACAAAGAAATCTATATCAAGACTCCCAAATGCTACAACTGTTCACATCCCTACCTTAAACTGCACAAGGCACTCTATGGTCTAAAACAAGCTCCCAAGAGCTGGTAAAACACCCTGAAAGGGTGGTTATTCAAAGATGGTTTTTGTATTTCTTCTGCTGACCCATGCCTATAGATCAACCACTCTCAGTCTCTTTACGTGTTTGTCTATGTCAACTATCTTCTAATAATGGGCAATTTGTCAGAATTCTCCACTAGAATAAAGAATAAATTCAGTATATCTCATGATGGTCCCCTCTTCAAAATTCTTGGCAACCACTTCTTTCAAACCAAATCTGGATACTCCCTTTTGCATCAACCCAACCACATCAACACCGCCTTAGAGGAACTTGGATTGACGGACTCTAAGCCTATCAGCACCCCCCTTAAGCCAAATGTTAAACTTGAACCAGCCTCAGAAGAAGATCATGAAAAGTTTCTTGAATTGAATATAAATTTTTGCACCTCCACTGGCTTCCTTAATTTCATTGCCAGTAGAACTCGCCCTGATCTCTCCTATTCTGTTTCTTGTCTTTCTTGATTCAACAAAAAACCCAGTCTATCACATTGGAACAAGGCCAAACGTGTATGGAGATATGTTAATGCTACCAAAACCTTAGCCCTTAAACTTCACTCTTCCTCTTTTGCTTTTGACATTGGATGCTACAGTGACTCCGACGGTGGCAATGATCCAACAACTCAACAAAGCCAATCTGGCTACATTTTACTGCTCTATGGTTTTCCTGTGTCTTGGCATAGAAAACTTCAAACCACAGTATCCCTCTCATCCACCAAAGGAGAACTCAAAGCTCTCGCCCTAGAAACTCAAGAAAAACTTCGGCTCCTCAATCTCATCAAAGAACTTAATCCCAATCTTCAACTCACTCACTGCTTTTATATTGACAACAAGGCCTTAAACAACTTTGTTACGTTAGATTGCCACCATGGGGCTCTCAAACACATTGAAACTCAAATTAAATTTCTCCAAGAGAAACGTGAAAAGGATCTCTTCATAACTCAATTGATACCATCAGGCCACATGCTAGCCAATGCTCTCACTAAACCAGCCACCAAACCTTCTGTTGAATATCTTTCTTCATCTCTAATGTCATCTCACAACTAGACATGGCGGAGTGTGGTCAAATACCTCTTTCCACCTCTCACAAGCGCGCGCAAGAGTGCAAAAACTTTTAATCCACTTCACCTTCCATTTCTTCCGTTCAGTTCCTCACCTTAATTCCCTCCTGATCCAATCTTCAAATAAAGGCTCATCTCAATCACTTCTCCCACTCCCGTTCCTATTTTCTTTCTGGTCTCTCTCCATCTCCTCCATACTCATTCCTCATCCTCAGCGTCTACTCATATCAATCAACCTCTACTGTCTTTGCCTCAAGTCCCAATTTGCTTTGTCCTAATCAAGTCAATCTCAATTCCTCATATTGTTGTATTATTTCTCAAGACAACTCTCAAGTTTTGACCAAGTTGTCTAGCTAAGAGACAAAATCTTTCCAAACTTATTTTTCTATTGCTTCTGACTTCATCTCTATCTAGCTTGTTCCTCCTTGCTTTTCCTTGTCCTACTCCTATTGTCTCAGTCATATTCAGTTGTCAACCTCTTACCACTAGTGTGCCCTTATCCAAATTCAGCTGGTCCTAATTTGAAATCCGACTCTCAAGTTCTCAAAATCAAGGGGACTCTTGGGGGAAAAATAATGGAAAATCAAAATACACCTTTGAGAAGTCCAGGAGAAATCAATTAGAAACACAGTGGAAAATTGGGAGAATCAAATGAGAATTCATTTTTAACTTTTGGATAATGTAAGAGGAGACTCAGAAGCAATCATGGATCAACTGTGTTTCCATCTTTGGGAACTCTACCAGAAAACAAAAATATTTCATGGTGATTTTCTCTGGAAATCAATTGTAAACTATGAAGAAATTGGGGTAACCATCATGGTGAAGTAAATTCACTGGTCAGCCAGAGATTCCTGATTTTTCCTGTTTCATTTTGAAATCATCAATTAACTGATTTCAATATTGGTTTTTTCTTTATTTTTGCAGGTTTAACCACTGCCAAGTGTATCATTAGATGGTCAATCCCTGGAAATTGGGGGCCTCATTGGATTTTATAGCATTCATAAAATTTTATCTATCTTAAAGTACACATTTTTCGCCATTTTATTCCATTTTTTTTTGCTGATTTCTATTTATTTTTTTTCATAAATAGAGAAAAAAATAAAGAAAAAATCAAATCTTCAAAATTTCTTTTGAAAATTGGTGGGACCATCTGGTAAAGGTATATCCCGGGTTAGTTTTTGTTTTTTGAGTTATAACTGCACTCCATCTTGCTATTTCAGTTTCTGAATCAATTTTATTTTTTATTTTTTTTTTGTTTCACACATAAAAGAAGAAATAAAAAATCAATTTTTAAAAACAAAAAAAAAGGCGAAAGGGAAAAATGGGAAAGATATTTTATTTTTTTTGTGAGCACTCAATATTTTCTTAGAGTATGGAGAATTAGCCAAGCACTACAGATGAAGGGCCAATTTAATTGGAGCGGAAAGCTAGGAGCTGACCAAAAATCTCTGCAAAGAAAGTGGAGATCCAAATAATTTGGAAAATACAACTTCCTTGCATGACAGAAGCATTAGGCCTTTAAAGTTACTGACCAAAGTTAGCTATCACATCAAAGATCAATAAAACACCCATTTGGTTATCAATCAATGTGGGATAAGCATAAGATTATGAAATTGCTGCTTGTACCTTAGAATCAAATACCAGAAGATTTCACCTAGGCAAAAGATAGAACCCCTTATAAAAAACATAGAAAACTACTAAACTTGCATTTGGTACATGAGACCAGTCAGTAAGCAAGGTCTCTTGCAGGTTATTGTGCTGGTCATCAGCTCCACATTGTAGTGTAAAAAAAATTCTTGATTGATTCCTTCCTCCCAGCCAAACAAGGCAGGGCTAGAAGAATTGTAATGCAACCCAGCACAATTGCTCAAAGCAAAGTTGGCAATCCCAATACTCAAAGTGTCAAACCTATGGGAAGATAACCATTTCCTGCAACCAAAACTTTGATATTCCATTTGTAGAAATTTTTGCGAGAAGGCAATTGCTGTATCTTTTTGGAGCAACAGCATCAGCGCATGGAGGAGGATAGGAATCATTATAAAATATACTAAAAAACACCATTAACATACAATATTTTATTCATATCTTTTTTTACAAGATGAATCCTAGAAGAAAGGAGGCTGAGCTTGTGCCCCTAGAAATTGTGAAAAAAAAAGAAGGCGATCTGCCACCAGGAGCTGCCAACCTGCTGACCTTCCATGTGTTGGAATTCTAATGTTTTGTTGGAATTCTAATGTTTCTTGCCTTTGAATCTCATCTCCTGTCATCTTCTGCCATCCTCTGTTTTCTTTTGTTCTCCTTTATTGTGTTTTTCTGTGATTTGAACGCGCTACGTCTTCCAGCACCAGTGCACGTACTCCAAACTGGAACACTGGATTCTCTATTTGTACCGCTCGACAGAGGTCCTGTGCTTGCCCTCAGGGCTCTCAGGTCCTCCTTGTCGAGTGAGTAGAAGTTCTTATATCAACTGGTTTCTTTCTTGTCATTTGTTTGACGTGTGTCTCCTACTTCACCACTAACCAACCATCCTGGATCAGTTTATCAACCAGACGCACCATTGCAACGTCATTCAACCACCTCTTCCATTGACTCAACACTTCCACCTATTGTTGTATTTTCTCCGGGGTCCTTCAAGACCAATATTTCTGTTTTGACTTCTGTGGACTCCTCACGTCTAGCTGGCCATCTCTTTTGGTTTTTTTTAGGTTATTTTTCATCTCCACTTGTACTGCTGTCTTTTTTTCCGTGATTGTTCTTCTCCCTAATAAATTTCTTTTTAGCCATTTGTTTCTCACCACAGCCAGAACAAAAAAAACTACTTGGAGGCCATGGTGGCCAGCAATGTGCAGAACCATGCAATGTTCCTCACTGTCATAACAGTAGTTCTGACACTCCTTCAACTAAACCAATCCAATCTCTTCATCAAACTCACCCTCACATCAAACCCAACTTCACTACTCCTGTACCTTCCACCAGATAGTACTACCTCTGCATCTCTTGCAGTCTCCATCCTATTCCACCAGCTTCACCCTCTCCCTGTATGGTATAAGCTCTATGTCCATGTACACCTCACCTGTCATGTGATTCAGCCAACCTTCTCAGGACCTCTCACTCTCTCCATGGCTTGGTACAACCTTCATTGCTCCTCAACCCAATTGGTATATGAGTTAGTACATACTACACTTATTATATACCTAGTACATACTCTCCACTGTCTGTTTAGCCCATACTCCCAGGACTCCAGATCAGTACATGTCAAACCTTCCTGGATAGGCCCATCACCCAATTAGTCAACTGCAGCCTCCAGCCCAATCAGTTAACATGTAATACCATGGGAACTCCAACCTGCAACACCAGCCACTCATCCCTCATGGCCTCCTTCTCAGCTCTCACATATACTGGCCTCTCCTTCCCTCCTGGAATAATTCCTTCCAAGGAATTAGTGTACTATTTCTTACAAGTTAGTCCCTCTGCCAGTAGGTGTCATCTCAGCACAAGACAACCTTCACCTAGCCTGCTTAACTCATATCACCTTCCCCTTCCTGGTGTTACTCTTATAGGATTCAACAACTTTCTCTTCAACAACCTCCTGGACTGGTCTTCTCATCCTTCCTCTTCTCATCACTTGTACTCCTCCTTTCATCTCCTTCATTGAAATCCAATCAATCATCCTTGAGTTCTATGAGTAGTATTCCCTGTGCCTTCAGCCCCTTGCACGCCAGGGGCAGTTGTGACATTATACTTATTCCTTCCCCTTAATTACTGCCCACTCTCTACCTCTCAAATCATCACCTTCAACCAACTCTATCCCATTCCATCTTTGACCTTGGATAATACTGCCTACGCATTTTGTGGACCAGTGTGTGACTGAGCTGAACAGTGTGCGGCCTTTCACGTTTCCAAAGGAGTGCTATACAAGTTGTGGCCACCCCTGCGGAAGCTATCCATTCCCCTCATCAACTGCTCATTGGCCAAATCCCTCAACTTTCCTCTTCAACATCTTCAACCCTCCGTTTCAACATTTCCTCAAGATATTCTTCAACGACCTTTGACTTTGACGCTTTGACGCTTTGACTTTGACGCTTTGACCTTTGACTTTGACGCTTTGACGCTTTGAAGCTTTGACCTTTGACTTTGATGCTTCAACGCTTTGATGCTTTGACCTTTTACTTTGACGCTTCGACGCTTTGATGCTTTGACTTTCGACTTTGACGCTTCAACGCTTCAACCTTCGACTTTGACGCTTCGACGCTTCAACGCTTCAACCTTTGACTTTGAGGCTTTGACGCTTTGATGCTTTGACCTTCGACTTTGATGCTTTGACGCTTCGACCTTTGACTTTCCACTTTGACGCTTTGACCTTGGACTTCAATGCTTCGACTTCGACGCCTTTGACGCGCCTTTGAAAAGTCTTTGACACCTTTGACGCGCCTTCAAAATCTCTTTGACTCCTTTGACGCGCCTTTGACCATCTTTGACCCTTTTTGAACCTTTCCTTTGAAGCTTGTTCTACGCTTCTTTGACGCTTCCTGGAGGCATCTTTGGCGCCCCACGGCGCCCCTACGACGCCCTTTTGGCGCCCCCTTCCTTCAAAATTTCTGGGAACTTTCTTCATTGAAAATTGGCCGTTCTTCCTCAAATCTTCTCTGGGTACTTTTTTTTTGGGACATTTCTCTTCTCTGGCGTATTTGGACACCATGTCAGCCCGACGTGCACAACCTTCATTCATATCAAGTCCACCCCTCACCAGAGCAGCAAGAGGCAGAGGTTCTGTCATCAAAATCTCCAATCAGGACCAGACAACTCCTCAAGCTTGTAGACGTGGGGGGAACCCTTCAAACCTTCCAATGCCAGAACGCTCCACTTCCATGGACACTGGTATCCTTCCTCCAGCTCCTCCTAGAGCTTCTCTTTCTCCTGCCCCACCTGCAGTTAGTTGTATCACTAATCGTGTAATTGGTCAATATCCCCAAGCAGGCTTTGGATTAGATTCTCCATCTTATGATCCCAGCATCATTCCTATTCCAGAAGGCGAGGACAAGGAAGGAAGTGGGAACTCGGACTTTGATTCAAGGATCCTAAATAGTCTTAATTCACAAACTATGGAACCTCAAGAAGCATTGTCACCTCCAGCTTCTACTTCAATCCCTGGACCACCAACACAACCTCAACCTCCAACATCTGCTGTGGATCCCAATCTATTAGCCCTTCTCAAGACCATGAATTCTGTTTTGTAAACACTCTCTCCACCCCCATCAACCAATACTTCTCACTCTGGAACCTTCAAGTCTCCTTCCATGAATGCTCCGGATACGTTTGAAGGCAACAATCCTAGCAAACTCCGACCATTCCTCCAATCTTGTGAACTCATTTTTGCAAATGATGAAGTAACATTTAGCGTGGACCGGAAGAAGGTACTTTTTGCAGCTTCCTACCTCTCTGGAAGTGCCAATCGATGGATCCAACCCTATCTGGCTCACCTTTCCAACCAAGAGCCCTCTTTCCTCCTCAACTCATGGTCCCACTTCACAGAGCAACTTCACACCCTCTTTGGCGACAGACTAGAAGTGTTCAAGACTGAAAAGGAACTTGTGAACTTGAAGATGAAGGACTGGCTATGCTTTAACCCACATCACTGAATTTCAATCACTTATGACCAAAGTCTCTGGGTGGGGTGATAGAGCCTTGTACTTCCATTTTCGACAAAGCCTCCCTTCACGCCTTCTGGACCAACTAGCAGGGTACAATGGCTCTCAAGAAACTCTCCAGGACCTTATGGATATAGTTTTGGACTATGATACAAGTTATCATGAAAGGGTAAAATAAAAATCCTCTTCTCTCATTAATTCTCAACCCCACAGTTCTTCTCAATCTCAATCTACCTCTAATCAACCTTACAAGGGTAGCGGTGAGGGTAGGGAGCATGACCAGTCCCCAGAAAAGTCAACTTTAACTACCACATTTACCAGACCCTCTTTGGACCTAGGTCCAGATGGAAAACTCAAGGCAGATGAAAGGGCAAGAAGAGAGAGGGAAGGCTTATTCTTATATTGTGGTGGTAAACACAAGACAGAAGACTGTAGAAAGAAACCTGTCAACTCATCTTCTTCTGCTAATCTAGCACCTTCCAGTGCTTACCCAAGGCCAAACCAAGATTAGGCTCACCCTTTTCTTCCTCTTTTTCAAGGCTTATCTCTATTTTGTGTTTGATTCAGGTGAAAATCAATCTGTAATGGTCAATTCACTGGTTCAAAATTATCTATACCTTACAGCCCCTTCCTTCTGGGCAAACATATTTCATCTTTCCAATCTCAGCTCATCAAATCTACTTCCAAATGGTTTTACTTACTTCCTTTCCTAGCTTTGAATGGGAACCCCTTCAATTCAATGCACCATCCCCTGAAACCTTCACCCTGGGAATTGACTCTCCTCATCACTGGAATCCAGAGGAAAACTTGGAAGATGGGGCTGATCACCTCAAGACACCAACTAACCACTGAAATTCCCTCCAATCCTGTTGAACTCAACCTGGCTACACTGCCTACAGCTGTCCTTCCCTTCAACTCTGCCTTTGGCGCTGCAGCCCAATGCATTCCCCCTCACTTCAGAACCTTTTGCAATTCCCCAACACAACTTCCAATTCCCTTTGAGTTCAACACTCTTTCCACTTGCTCGGATATTCATTGATCCATTATTTTTTTCACAGGAGGAAGATATACTGGATTCATCCTTGCATACAATGCAACTGGTTACTCCTTCTGATGTTTCTCTTTGTTACTGATGACGTTCTTGAAGAATCAGAAACCGTGTTGAAGAAAGTTACTGCTGATTTCCATCCATTCCGAGATTCTCTTCTCCCAGGTTAAAGCAGACCAACTCTCTTCACACCGCGCTTACAACCACCATGTTGGACTGGAAGGGCTCATACCTCCAGTTGGGCTTGTCTGTTCACTACCTCACAATGAAAATTCAACCCTACAAGCCTACATAGCAGAGAATGTAGAGAAAGGTTTGATCCAGCCCCAGCACTTCAAGCACTGGAGCACCTGTCCTTCCTTCTTTCAAGAAGAAGGATAGTGTTTTACAATTATGTGTTGATTTTTGCAAACCTGAAGCTGTTATCAAGGAGAACCTTCACCCATTTCCTCCAATTACTTTCACTGACTTTCTTTCCAGGTTCTACCATCCTCACCCAAACTGATCTCAGGGTGCTTACCCCTTAAGCATCACAGGCCTTTGATTTACTAACTGATCTTTCTTCTCTAAAAGTATTTCCATGTCTTCCAAAGCTCTCATCAGCATACAAGGTTATTTCATGATACTCCTTTCCTTCTTCAACACTCACTTACAGTCTATGGAAGTTCTTCATTGAATTCACCTGGCCTCCTGTCATGTTGGGACAACGTGTTTCCAGACGGGGGAACGCATACTCTGAACAGAATCCTGATTAAATTGAAACTTCTAAACCTTTTGACCTCTCTTTGATAATTCTTGAAGCTCAACTGAGTGAATTGACCATAAATCAACAAGCTGACATGTTACTCCAGGATATTATTCTTAGATTGAAGAAAGGGAATGAAGTGACTAACAATTCTATAGATTCCTACAGTTGCTTACTCCTGTTCATGGTTAAAGTGGGTATACCCAACATGCTGACTAACTAAAGCTAGAAATACTTCTTCAATCAACCAAACTCCTTTGATCAAGATCAAAACAGCCTATGGATAAGTATAGGAACTGTTCTGACCTTAATAGAAACTGAATTCCAAAAGGCATCCATCCTGGGAATTAAGTATGACTATCTGCAATGAAAATCACTACTGACAGACCTTCCAAGATAGCTCTTTGAGCATTGGTTGGGAACCTTTTCTTATTTTGGAAAAATTAGACCCTCATGCTTCAAATCCAAAACCCTGATCAATTCATCCATCCATCCATCCATCCACCCACCCATTCAAACATCCTCAATCTCACCAACTACCTTCTGGGAACCAACATCCAACTTCATCACTTCTGGATTTCCCTGCTTCTCCATCAATGCATTTTCATCCATCATTCCAAACCAAACTCATCCTATAATCCTTTTTCCCAATCCACTTTCCAATCAATAATTTCCTAAATCAAATCAAAACCAAAAGAACAGAAAATATAAATAATAAATAAAGTACTTTCCTTCCTATCCTTCACCTTCCAAATAGTCTCTTCCATTCTAAATATCATATCAGAAAATACTTTCAAATCAAAATATCCTTCAGAAAATACTTCCAAATCAAAATATCCTTCAGTCCACCTATCTATTCATTTTAAATCCCTTATATTTCTTCTTCCTTCAAATAATCAATCCTCAAATCCATCAACATCAAATCACCATTATCCTCAATCATCCATCCCAAAAATTCCTGGAAACCTTCCAACTTCACTTTTGGGTATTCATCACCATCAGAACTTCAAACCAATCTTGAATACACCAGAACCCTCCAATAAGCTTTCATCTCAAATACTTCCAACCTCTTCAACCATCTTCCAGAACCTCCTCTTTTCATTCTCTCTTCTCTTCCTCTATCTTTTTCATTCCCTTCATTTTCATCCAATCTCTCCAGGAGCACTCTCATCATCAACCCAGTCCAAGGAAGAATCCCCCTCAGTCCCTTTTAAAATACCCTCCAATCCTCTCCAACCCCCTTCAAGTCAAAATTTGAAGTTGAACCAGTCAAACCAGTCAAAATTTGAAGTCAAACATTGAACTTTGAGCTTCAAACCAGTCAAACTTGCGGAACATGGAACTATGAACTAGTCAACTTGCCTAACTTCTCAAACTTCTCAAACTTCAAATCTCCAACTTCAAACTTCAACCTTTCAAACTCCCATTCTAACCTCAGACTTTGAGTCCCAGCCACTGTGCAATACTTCACTTGCTTCCAAGCCTGCCAGCTTCCAACCAGCAAGTACAGCAGACCTCAATCCTCACCCCCAGCACATCCTTCTTTGGGCATCAGGAGCTACCCCTTCCCTTTCAGGGGGGGTACTGTCATAACAGTAGTTCTGACACTCCTTCAACTAAACCAATCCAATCTCTTCATCAAACTCACCCTCATATCAAACCCAACTTCACTACTCCTGTACCTTCCACCAGATAGTACTACCTCTGCATCTCTTGCAGTCTCCATCCTCTTCCACCAGCTTCACCCTCTCCCTGTATGGTATAAGCTCTATGTCCATGTACACCTCACCTGTCATGTGATTCAGCCAACCTTCTCAGGACCTTTCACTCTCTCCATGGCTTGGTACAACCTTCATCACTCCTCAACCCAATTGGTATATGAGTTAGTACATACTACACTTAGTATATACATAGTACATACTCTCCACTGTCTGTTCAGCCCATACTCCCAGGACTCCAGATCAGTACATGTCAAACCTTCCTGGATAGGCCCATCACCCAATTAGTCAACTGCAGCCTCCAGCCCGATCAGTCAACATGTAATACCATGGGAACTCCAACCTGCAACACCAGCCACTCATCCCTCAAGGCCTCCTTCTCAGCTCTCACATATACTGGCCTCTCCTTCCCTCCTGGACTAATTCCCCCCAAGGAATTAGTATACTACTTCTTACTGGTTAGTCCCTCTGCCAGTAGGTATCATCTCAGCACAAGACAACCTTCACCCAGCCTGCTTAACTCATATCACCTTGCCCCTTCCTGGTGTTACTCTTATAGGATTTAACAACTCTCTCTTCAACAACCTCCTGGACTGGTCTTATCATCCTTCCTCTTCTCATCACTTGTACTCCTCCTTTCATCTCCTTCATTGAAATCCAATCAATCATCCTTGAGTTCTATGAGTAGTAGTGCCTGTGCCTTCAGCCCCTTGCACGCCAGGGGCAGTTGTGACACTCACCCAAGCCCTGGAAACACACTGGGAACAGGACAAAATTTTGGGGGAAAAGAGATTAATGATGGAGAAGGAGTGCTGGGATCCCACCCAGATAAATAGATCAGTATTCCCCAAGCTAAAGGTAAAAAAGAAGTTTACTGAGGAAATAAACCCATGACCAGTGTTAAGATGTTAAGACATGTTAGGTCTTCTCCCCTTGCTGGGTACACTGGCGCGGGCGCGGCACTCAGACAGACAGACAGGGGAGTGAGGACACTCCAACTCACACTCCAACTCACACTCCGAATCCAGCTTATGCCTCATGGTCCCGGATCCCGGCTACACCTCTTGTCTCAACCTCTGAACCCAGATTTTCCCTCATAGCTTCTCAACCTCATCATCTCTCCTCAGTCTTGACCACGCCCCAATCCAACAACCTCATCCCCAACACTCCCTTCCTTGTCTGTTTTTCTGTATGCTTCAAGCCCTGTCTGTGTGCCCGGTGAGATATTTCTACTTTCCTATTTCCTCATCTTTCCTTGATCTCATATTGACCTATGTTCTGGTCAATTCCTCATCATCATCTCTCATTGTCATCTCTCTTCTTGCTGCTCCTCACCTAACTCTTGCACCTCAATCACGCCTATGCCAGATGTTTTTTATCTCCTTTCTTTTTCTCATGTCTACTCATCCTGTGTTGATTCCCATCTGCATCAGTTCCCAGTTTACGGCATAATCAATTTCTCAGCTTAAAACGGTTAAAAGCCGAATTTGGCTCTCCACTCTCAATCTCAAATGTCACCAAATAACTGGGAAATCATGGCCAGCTCACCTTTGGAGGGATTTAGGCAGGCCATGCTAAAAACTGCCCTCAATACAATCCCAAGGCTCAGCAAAGACAACTACAGCGTGTGGAAAGATAAAATGGACTCCATCCTCAACGTTCATGGATGCTCCACACCCATTAATGACGACTACTCAGTTCTTGACCCCAATGTGAACAACAAAATCAAGCTTCTTATTATCTCCAGACTGGAAGCTGCCACGCACAACAACATATTCACCTAACTCAACAAGAATTCTGCCAAACTTCTATGCAAAGCCATTATTGACAAGTATGCCTCCTCGCAGGCCTCAAACAGAGCCAGGATTTTCAACAAATTTCTCTACCTGCCATTTGTGTCGGATCACATGGACTATTTTATAACCAAAGCCAAAGTCTGCCTGAAGAAAATGTCAGAAGTTGGTATCATACTTCCAAACAATATCTTGGCCTACCATCTCCTCTTCAAATTTCCTGAATCTATGAGCGACATCAAATGGCAAATCATGCACACAGATAAGGAACTCTTGGTAGATTACGTTCTCAACCACCTCACCCAACTGAATAATGAATCGAAAGGGCAGACGACTCAAGATCATCAGCACTCTCGGATGGAAGTGGCCTTGAAAAATTCAAAACCCATAGCTTCTAATCACAACGACAAATCTGGAGAGCGGCGTTGGTGTACTGAAGGGTACCATAATCCAAAACAGGACAAATACCACTCAGCCGACAACTGCTTGCATCTACATCCAGAAGTTGCGCCTGACTGGTGGAGGGAAGAACAAGTCAAATGGAAGTCTTGCAAAAGCCAATCCAAATCAAACTCAAACCCAGTAGCCCATTATCTTGCACTGCTTTCAATGTGGATTGACCATGGAAACCCCAAATCTTGCTTCATCCTGGACAGCGGCGCCTCGATTCACATGATCAACAACAGTCGATACTTCAAAAACATGTCTCTGTGCAACAACCAATCAATCAAAACCGGCAAGGAGGGAGCAGAAATAGAGATCAAAGGCAGGGGCACTGTGGTACTCATTTGGGAGAACTTCACACTTGAAATTTCTAATGTGTTCTACGTTCCCAATCTTACCATCAACTTAATCAGCGCGGGAGCACTCAATCATTCGGGATGCTCGCTGAAAGCAAGCAAAAAGCAATTCGAGGTTTTGAGGGATGGGCGCAAGGTGTTCTGTGGGAATATTGTTGATAACCTCTACACTCTTGAAACCCCTTGGTTCAATCAAAATCACATTTGAGATCATTCAGCAAACATTGCCTGGACCGCCGAAGAGGAGCTCATGGAAATCCACCAAAACTACGGGCACGCTTCCATTGCAAGACTAGAGACAATCACAAAACATATACCATCCAAGGCAAAAACCAACTTTGAATGCATCCATTGCGTCAAGAACAAGATCTCCGAATCAACCTTCAAGGGGAAGTCCGTCAACGCTGAGAAACCCTTTGAGCAAATACACCTCAATCTCATGGGGCCTCTCAAGCCGCAGTCCAAGGGAGGCCATTGGTTCATTCTCACGCTGGTTGACAGCGCCACGGGGTATATTGGCGCTTTTCCCTTAGTCTCCAAGGAAGAAACCCCTGAAATCGTGATAGATCTCATAGAGAAAGAAAATTGACGAAGGGGATACTATCCGGCTGAAGTGTGCTCCAACGGTGGATCCCAGTTTTTGAATAAGAAGCTGCAGAACTTCTACGACGAGAAACACATACGCCAAATCATCTCAGAACCTTATCACCCTGAACACAACGGCAAAGCGGAAAGAGCGAACAGAACCATTGTCAAATCAACTCGCACCATCCTCAAGGACGCACGTCTTCCTGCAAACCTCTGGCACAAGGTGATCAAATCTAGTGCCCTAATGCTCAATCAAATCCCAAGGGAAGACCACCCTGACTTGCCCTGGTCTCGACTACATGGCCACTTGCTGCCGCCGTCCTACCTCAAACCAATCGGGAGTCCGTGTGTCTACTTGTTGATGCGACGAGAAAAAGGGCACAAATTCAAGGAAAAAGGGGAAGAAGGAACTCTAGTAGGCTTCAATCCTCTTTTTCACTTGTATTGCATTCTAACTAAATCGCACTCCATCATCTGCTCTAAGCACGTGAAGTTCCTCAAGATGCCGAGCCCTTCAAATTAAATACTGACTGTCTCAACAGACAACTGGACGGACAAGCCTTGCATGAATGACTTGGCCAAAACCTCTCCTGCTCCATCGGAGCTGAACCGGGATGCCATGTGTCGGCAAGACAACCCATCCTTCACAAACTACAGGAGCATACCGGAAACAGACCTATCATCAAACTCTGACGCTAGTACTGCGTCCGACTCACAATTGTCAAACAGGGAGGACTCGCCTATTCCAGTCATCTCAGCTCAACCGCTACCTGAAACCTTGCCGCCAACTTGATCACTGAGAAGTCTAAGAGATCGCTCAACCATTAAACCTCCTCAACGCTATGCCTTTTTCCATTACTACAAGCCGAAAATTTACAAGGACGCCGTGACAAGCAAAGAAAGCATCAAATGGGTCTCAGCTATGGATACGGAGCTAAGTTCAATTGAATCGTTTGACGTGTGGGAGGACTATGAGGGACCCGCACCAACAAACCCGCTTTGGACAACCTGGATCTACAGACTAAAGGAAAACTGCCATGGTGATCCTGTCAAATTCAAGGCAAGACTCTGCGTGCAAGGCTTTAGCCAAATCGAAGGGATAGACTACTTTGAAACTTTTGCGCCCACTGGCAAACCCTCAACTCTGCAACTTTTACTGCTATACGCCTTGAAGTCCGCTCAAAAGGTCCGCCAATTTGACGTGAAGAGTGCATTCTTACACTCGCCAATTGAGGAAGAAGTCATTATAAGAACACCAAAAGGCTTGAATCGATCCGCAAAACTTTCTCAAATTGAAGAAATTGCTGTACGGGTTGAAGCAATCACCCAAAAACTGGTATGAAACCTTGACGGACTGGTTCAAACAGATTGGTTTCTACGAATCAACCTGCGACCCATGCTTGTACCTGTCAAAGGACGGGAAATCACAATTGTTCTTTCACGTCGACAATCTAATACTGGTCGGCAATGGCCAAGGCTTTGAAGAAAAATTTTTACGCAAGTTCAAGGGATCAACGTGTCAAGATCCGAACACCATTCTTGGAATGAAAATCAAGGTCAAGGCGGACAGAATAATGCTCAGCCAGCCAAACCACATTCAGCACGGCCTGGAAGAACTGGACCTGGAGGAAGCAAAAGGCTCATCCACTCCTCTCACGCGTAACCTTCAACTCAAACCCGCCACCGACGAAGAACACGCGCAATTCGAGGCGCTAAATATCAACTATTTAGCTGCTATTGGGTTGCTTAACCACATAGCGTGTTATACAAGGCCGGATGTTAGCTTTGCGGTGTCGAGTCTCGCTTGCTTCAATGTTAAACCAGGGATCACCCACTGGAACAAACTGAAGAAAACCTGGAAATACCTCAAGTTGACGCAACACTACAGGTTGGAACTGAGGCACCTACCTCAATCAAATGCACTGGAGGCTTTCTCAGATGCATCCTGGGCAGACAACCCTTCCACTTGTAAATTCCAAACAGGTTACCTATGCACTGTGTTTGGGAGCCTGGTCTCCTGGAACAGCTGCAAACAAAAGAATATTACGTGGTCTTCTACTGACGCCAAGTTGAATGCCTTGGTAAATGCATATCACGAAGCAACATGGATCAAGGCATTAGTTAATTAAATCTTTGACTTATGCTTACAAATTGTTCCCCTCAACATTGACAACAGCGGAATAGACGATAAGATACAAAAATTTGGGTCAAACTCTAAAACTCTGCACTTATACCTGAAAACCAAAGGTATGAGAGACGAACTTAATGCAAGAAGAATAGAAATCAAATTGATAAATTCAGAGGTAATGTTGGCTGATGCGCTAACTAAAGCATCCTCCATTCATAGCATTTCATTTTTGTTTCCTTTCCTCCTCTCTGACAAATCCTGATCCTGAACTTCTCCTCGTTGTTTCCTTTTCCTTAACTCTCTTATCTTTGCTTATGTGCTGTAATATCTCATCGGGCATGGTGGGGTGTTAATATGTTAAGACATGTTAGGTCTTCTCCCCTTGCTGGGTACACTGGCGCGGGCGTGGCACTCAGACAGACAGACAGGGGAGTGAGGACACTCCAACTCACACTCCAAATCCAGCTTATGCCTCATGGTCCCGGATCCCGGCTACGCCTCTTGTCTCAACCTCTGAACCCAGATTCTCCCTCATAGCTTCTCAACCTCATCATCTCTCCTCAATCTTGACCACGCCTCAATCCAACAACCTCATCCCCAACACTCCCTTCCTTGTCTGTTTGTCTGTATGCTTCAAGCCCTGTCTGTGTGCCCGGTGAGATATTTCTACTTTCCTATTTCCTCAACTTTCCTTGATCTCATATTGACCCATCTTCTGGTCAAGTCCTCATCATCATCTCTTGTTGTCATCTCTTGTCTTGCTGCTCCTCACCTAACTCTCGCACCTCAATCAAGCCTATGCCAGATGTTTGTTATCTCCTTTCTTTTTCTCATATCTACTCATCCTGTGTTGATTCCCATCTGCATCAATTCCAAGTTTACGGTATAATCAATTTCTCAGCTTAACAACCAGTGGCTTCCAGCTTGCAGGAGCCTTTGAGTAACATTCAAAAATCCCCTCCCTTCAGTCAGTGGATGAGAATGAGGAAGACAATAGAGCACATGAACTCCATTTATGGAGAGATGATGAGGTTGGCCAGATCTATCCAAGGAGTATTTAAATTCTTGGAGGAGGAAACAGCCAAAAAGGCAAAGAAGGATTTGAATTATCCTTAGAATCATAAATTTCATTGTATAAATTTTGTGATATTGTATTCAATGAGACCCTCCATATGAAAAGCACTGGTTCATACTAACCAGTATTGTATAGAATTCTTTGCTTCCATAGATAAAAAATACAGTTTTATTGTTTCTGGAAGTCTGACTCTGAGATCTATTTTAGCTATTTCTTTGAAGGAAATGGAGGAATTGACCAAAAAGACCATTGAACTAGAAAACTGAAATTTCTAGAAAATTTACTTAAGTAGTATTGATGACAAAGTAACAAATATTAATGACTTGTTGAATGAATTGTCAAAAGATTCTATGACAATCAAGAGAGATTTCAACCAATTAACCTCCATGTTGTTACCAATCAGTTGCTCATTGGAATATTCAGAGAGTAAATTTGAAAAAAGCTTGAGTTCTGTGAAAGAAGAACTGCTGAAAAATCAAGATGTTTCAGTGCAGAGTTTTGTGGAATTTAATACACAGATTTCTGTAGTAACTGATAAGATGAACCAAACCATGAAATTCAACTTAATGTGTCCATATCTTTGTACCAGACTGATAAATTTTTTGGAAAGAGGCTCAGAGTCCAAGAATGAGTGCTGAAAAAAGAAAAAAAAATTCATAAGAAGATGATTTGACCCAAGAATCTGTTAAAAGTGATGTATTCTAACAAATATTTCAAGGACTAACAAAGATAGTTGAATGGCCTGATTCCTCTGGAGGAGGTGAATATGAACATACTGAATTCATTTCATGGATTGAGGCTTGCAGAGAAGACACAGGGCTTCCTGAAACCTTGATTACTAGAATATTGAGCATTCTATTTAAAGGGATAGCTTCAGGCTGGTATAGGGACCGGAGATATTCTGTGGATGTACAGGATTGGAACTTTTGGAAAAAATAAATGAATTCAAAATTTGGTACCTCAAATTAGAAGAGGAAATAGTTGACTTCCTTTAAAAACAAAAGATTGATACCAGGTGTGAAACCACCAGCAACTTGGGTTAAAAGGGAGAGAAAGAGGCTTAGGGCATGTGACCCTTACCAAGATCAAAATGGCATCAATTTCAAGTTAGGGTGATTTTAAATTCCCTTCTCCAGCCGTGTGGGAGCTGTGCACACGGCTCCAGTCATGTGGGAGCCCTGTAGGGCCCCAAATGGCTATGGGAGTCGTGCAGGGTCTCACACAGCCTGTGGGAGTTGTGTAGGGCCCCTCAACGTGTGGGGGCCCATACACCCCTCCATATAATTTATAATTTATAATTTATTATTTATTATTTATTATTTTTTGTTTATTTTTTATTATTTATTATTTATAATTTTTCATTTATTATTTATTATTTATTATATATAATTTATTATTTATGATTATTTATTGTTTATTGTTTATTGTTTATTATTTATTGTTAATTATCTATTATTTACTATATATTATTTATTATTTATTATTTATTATTGATTGAAGGCTACACAAATTGATTTTAGTTGTTTAGCTTGCTGTACAAATCAAATTGGACGTGTAGAATGCCACACAGCCCATTTGAGTTGTGTAGCATGCCACACGGCCAATCTGAGCCATGTAGCATGCCACACGGCTCATTTGAGTCGTGTAGGGTGCCCCATGGCCCATTGAGCCGTGTAAACGACTCAGAGATCCGTTTACAGAGTTGTTTACACAGCTCAATGATCTGTGAATGTAACATTACCCTTCAAGTTAATATCTCTGATGGATGGTGAAGTATCATTTGGGGTGAAGACAAGTATGAAGACTACAGGTGATTGCTCAAACTTGATTAATATACTTGAATATGTAGTGGAAGACACATCCTTAGGTAGAAGAAATTCATACCCTCCCAACAAAATTTCCACAGAAAATTCCAACAAAAGCAAAGTTTCCTTGAAAGCAAGCCCTCATAATACTGATCTTTCTTTTTGTACACATTGAAAGGCAGGACATACTTCCAAGAATTTCCCCAGAAATTTAGTAATTTAACCAATTTACAAGTGGAGAAAAGAGAAAAATTAAAAATTGCCTATTATTCCTATGATGACCCTAGTGAAGAGAAA
This sequence comes from Puccinia polysora, assembly GCA_025617555.3. Classification (NCBI taxonomy): domain Eukaryota; kingdom Fungi; phylum Basidiomycota; class Pucciniomycetes; order Pucciniales; family Pucciniaceae; genus Puccinia; species Puccinia polysora. Next base: position 1,142,822 of record JAOOQA010000021.1, on the reverse strand, counting down.
AATGAAAATTTAGTCATAGGTTGCCAAAATTCTATTGATTCATCAAATGATTTAGGGAAAATTTCACTCTGTGATAGATATTTTAGAGTGCTGCTATATTCTGCTGCTTGAAAGTCTATAGTGGGCAGAAGTTACTTAGACAGATTCTATCCAGAATGGGAGAAGCACTTGATAGAATCACCCATGGTTAGCATAAAAAGTTGTTCTGATACTCTAGTTCCCCTATGAGTTGTAAATATCATGATATTTCTGAATTATTTAGCTTTAGTTATCAAGTTTTAGTAATTTGGAATACAGAAATGAATAATTTATCATTGGGAATGATTATATGAATATGTATTATTTTACCTTATTTAATGACAAAAATTCTTTGTCCTTTAAAATTGAGAACAGTGAAATATTTCATTGCAATATTTTTGGTGATTGTTTCCTAGAGAATTTTCCAATGGAAGATTTTGTCAAAGAACTCATACAAGTTTCAAAGATCAATTATTTCTTGAAAGGTGAGGAGAGGTACAATCTTTTTCCTCTATTTTTTGACCACAAGGAGGCTTTTGCAAAAGTAGATGAACCTTTTGGATCAATTATAGGGCATGATGCTAATTTTACCTTGATCATAGACACACTGTATCTGAAATCTGTGAGGAAGAATCCTTTCCCAGCTAGCCCCAGGAAAAAATAGGCACTGAAGGAACATATAGATACATTGTTGGAATAGAATGTAATCAGGAAGTTTCGTGGTAATGAGGATGTAGACATCACCACACCTTTTATCATAGCTGGGCACAATGGGAATTCAAGAATGGTTGGGGATTTCAGGAAAATAAATATCTATACCACCCCTGAAGGATATCCCATTCCAAAGATTTTTGAGTCTTTGAGTAAATTGCGCCAAGCTAAGGAAATTTCTTGCATGGATTTTGTGAAAGTTTTTCATCAGAATTTTGAGGACCCTAATAGCAGGAATTTCCTGAAGATAGTATGCCACCTTTGAGTATTTGAGTACCTAATAATGCGTTTTGGTATTCAAAATGCTCCATCCCATTTTCAGAGAATGATGAATTCATAGTTTCATGAGGAGCTGATGCAAAAATGGTTGATAATCTACACAGCTGAAATAATTCTATTTTCAGAAAGATGGGATTAAAAAAAAGAAAGGATCTCAATGATACTTATAAGGATAATCAAGATGAATATGAAAATTTCTCTGATTCAATGTTCATTTGGATCCAATTAATTGAATACTTTGGTTCATATTGTGAGTTTTTTCTCACTTGTTATAGATCACATTGAAATTATCAAATTGAGACAAAATTAATCAATCTTATGTAGTTGCTTTAAAGCAAATACAAAATCAAGAAAATGAGTTATCCAAATTGGGATACCTTGTTGCAGCCATTGCAGCCAGCAGGACACGGCCTGGAGTTATTCAAACTGGGATACCTCCTATAGTTGTGCAACATCAGAGACCCTGCATGAATAAAGTCTGGCCTAGTCTCCTCCTTTGCCCTCCATCCTTCAGTTAATCTACTATCCACTCCACCATCCAAAAACCACCAAAAAATTTTCAAAAAGGCCATCCGCCTCCCTCAAGCTACTAATCCAAGACAAAAAGCAAGACCACTTGATACAAGGACAACAAGCAACCCTACCTCCATCATCTGTCTGTGGATGAACTTTGATTGACCAATTTCCAGCCAGAACAAGCAACCAACCAGTAAAAAGACCTCCTGATTAAACAGATTTCCTACTTATCAGCGTCAAGACCCCATAGCTAGCACCGCAAGTTCCTCAGAGACACAAAGACTGAACTTTAGCAAATAAATACATACCCAGAAAGACCAATTCAACTGCCTGACACAGGCAGACCAATCCTGACCACAGAGAAAATAAAGATCAAAAGAACCCCAGACTGCTGCAGACATGTTGGTTGGAATTTTCTTGAATCTCTCATCTTCTTTTCCTTGACCCAAAAACCCTGTCTTGGTACTGATCTCCATACTTTATTTTTTCATTTCTCCATCATCAACTAAAATCCAACCCCTTGAGTCAACTCTCTAGGTCAGAATCTCCATTCTGAGGTACCAGTTCCCATGAAACCACTTTGGTCCACTACATTATTATATGAATTGCTACCAACTGTCTCATCTTGGGCTGCCACCCATGTCCTTCCCTCCCCTTTTCCTCTCTTCTAATTGCTACCTTTCTTTCTCTCCCAGTCTCCTACTTGCTCTACAAGCTATCATCTTCTCACTCCCTCATCTAACCACTTATCCCACTCTGCTTACCTTCATCTTAACCAATTCATTACTTCCACTGCTTTTGCCTCAATGTGCTCAACCCAATCAACAACTCAAAATTCTTTTTAATACCACCTCCAGCACAATGAAGCCCAACTAAACTCCTGTTGATTTTGATCAGATGTGAAGTGCCTGTCTATAGCCTAACTCCATTCTATCTTTCTGACCAAAAATTTCTCCTGTTGCTGCAGATATTCCTTTCTTCCATTTATTTCTTTCCTTATTTCCATTTCTTCATTCCAAACTGCCATCCTTTGTCTCAAGTTGGAGGATTCTTGGTGAGAGCTCCACTATCTCATTCTTTGCCACTAAACTAAGATCCCTAAGTCCTTTCTTTCCTTGATTCTCTTTCAAGACCTTGTGTCTTTTTTTGAAATAAAGTTCAGATCTCCTTTTGTGGTTACCCATTTATTAAACTCAAAAAAAGGGCAAAATTTAATTTTTTTTTAAAAAAAAAAAAGGTGCTCATTTGTATTTATCTCTTTGAAGTAGTCTACAGGGGCTCTTGCCCTTAAAAAGAGGGGCTCTTCCCTGCCTTTTTACCCCATCATCATCATCTATCATCTATCCATCCATCTTATGATTGACAATTGTATCCTCATCATCATCTAAGTAATCAATCCATGGGGCCCTTCCCCTTTCTGAGAATCCTTACCCTGGGTATATCTTTTCATTTCCCCTTGATCCTTTGAGCCTCCATACTCAAATACTTTGATCCATCCTCTGGGAACTGATGCTTATTACCAAGAAATAGCCTCTCTGGTTGAAGAAGAATTCATGGGGTTTAATTCTTGAGTGTTTTAAGCCACTCCTTTGATACCTTTTTGCAACCACTTTGTTCCTGATCATTCATTTGATTGTCTTTCTGTAACCAGTCACGTTTGACTGAGGGGTTTCTTTAAGCTTGAAACCTGGAGTGTTAAACCTCCTTTTATTTCTCCAAAGTTAAATTCTGACGCACTATTCTTGAGTCCCTTGAGAAGTGCTTGTCTATTCTTGTTTGAATCTGTTTCTTTTTCGCTTCTAGAGCTTCATGAAACAAATTGCTTTTTTTTTTTACTTCCTTCCACAGTTATCTGGTACCCTTCAAGGGCTTGATTGCAAAAGTTGGGAAGGTTCATTGAGAATCTGGAGTTGGTTGAGATTGAGTTTGTCAGCCTCCTGGATGCCAAAACCCTGGCTGTCCTTTAGCTACCAGAGGTGATAGAATAAATAATAAATATATTATTCAATAAATGCAGAATAATATCCATAAAATATTTGGATAAAGCTATTGCAAGGTTTATTGGTTTGGTTTATGGTTTAATATTATAAATCAATATTAATAAATTGATTATTAAATAAATTAATAGAGGGGCAACAATAATATTGGCGATCTTTTACACCTTTCTTCAGGTAATTTACTTTGAAAACACCTAGACCTGGTTACTTTGGAATCTTTAATATATATTCTAAAAGGATATATTGTCCAAAGATAATATGTATATAAAATACATGATGGAGTGGCAGGTCTTTGTAAACAAGCTCCCACGACAGAAAAGGATAATAAAACTCAATGGTATATTATTTAATCCCTTGTGTACCTGTTTGGGATGTGCACTGATGGGTTAAACCTGTTACTGGGGTTAAAAGGTTGTTCAGCAGTTTAAATTGATAAAAAAGGGTTGGGGAGGGATGTTATTAATCAGAATAAAGCCATAAATCACTTATTTATCTCTTATAAGTATTTGATTACCTTGGCAAGGTTTCTGGATGTAAATATAACTGGGTCTCTGGGTATCAATATCCTCAAAAGAGCTCCTTATTTATAGCTCTTTGAGTCCCAATATTGTCCTTCTGAGAGATACAGGGGCTCAAAGCAACAGAAATTAAGGCTAGAAGGGTAACCAGTGGTAGCTTGTCACATGTTCTATGTGATATAGCAAGGGTAATATCTGATTCCACAGGGTATTGGAATTATTCTTCCTTTTAACTGATGTTTTGGATGCATGAATAACACTAATCTGTCCATATTATTTATTATTATTTAATTAACCTTAGTAAATTTTTCCAGTATATTAATAATTCTTTTAATAGAAATTACTATGGTTAATCTGATGTCAAGTGGGTTCTCATTATGTATTAACTGATTGGATTAAAATTTTGATATATATTTTACTCCTTGTTTTCAAAATTCATTTGATTTACTAAAAATAATTATTTAAACATATAAGTTATCAGAATTTATGTAAATTTTTTTTATCATTAGTTTCCTTAGTATGTCACGAAAAATCTTTATGCCTTAAATATCTTACAATTGTATATTAAATTATTTTAATATATTTTTACAAATAGTAGTTATCTTATTTTCGACATTTTTGGTATTTTTAATGAGATTAATAAAAAATACGTATAAAGGTTATTTAGGTATTTTTTTATACTTTTATGTATTCTTAGACTATCTACTATCCAGGGGAATATTTATTACATATTTAGAATGTTCCCGTGTAGGTTGTAGCCTGTTAACGTGGTACCTGGGCTTCTCAGGCTGCCTGTCACCCTGTCAACCCATAGTCCTGTGGCTGCGTACTTGTCAGAGGCCTGGGGCTACGTACACGGCTTGTCAGGGTACGCTGACAGGGTGGAAGTGCTGCTGCTCAGCCGCGCGCGGGTGTATTGGTTGCCATGGCTGCGTGCAGGAATTGTGAAAGAACACATTTCCATATGTAACTCCTAAAATATACACAACACATCAATTCAGACTCAATTTTAGGTGTGAAACCTATATGTGACAATACATGTGAAATATTTAATTGGCCAAAATGTCCCACACACCATGAAAAAAATGCTGCACCTGCTGGCAGGTGTAGCGCCTGGAACTGGTTTTGGTTTGGTTTTGACCCTGAGAAAATTCTGTTTCTAACTTGAGGTAGAACCTGAGAAAAGTTTTTTGTATCAGTTCTTGAATATTCTTATTAATTCTAGTGCATGAATGGAATATAGAAGATTTGGAATTTTAGGTAATTGAAATTTTATTTAATGAATAAATTTGTGTATACCATCAAGAAGATCATATTTATCTTCATTATTTATGATATTTAATCAAACGTGAGTGGTTGTTGTCATATTTTCCTGATAATTAAGGGTTTCATCACTTGAATTTTCAAAAAGGAAAATATCCTAATTTGTTAATAACATTTTTGATCCATTCTATTGGATAAACATGTTTTTTTTTGGCAATCAGAGTGCTTTGATAAATTTTGGGTGGAATCATTCAATTCTTGATCTATTTTTTTTATTTTTTTTATTCATGTTTTTTCTTGTTAATGATAATATTGTGAATTGATTGATTTTATTTTACATGTTTGAATTCAATTTCAATCCAGCTACATTTTTCTGTGTTAAAATTTTTCTATAATTTTTTTTTTATTTTGAATCTTTTCAGGTTTTTATTCAAGCTTATTTATTTTATTTATTGTTTTTTTTTAATTTTTAATTTGTTTAGTGCATCATCTTTCAAAAAAGCCTTACCCTTAAAAAACAATATGTGTATTTTACATCCCTGTCATGATCCCCACACACCAGAATTTTCTTGAAGACACAGTTATTTCACAAAGTTTTTATTTTTAAATCTACAACACCAAATTTGTGTAAATTGTTTCCAAAAAAATTTCAAAGAATTTGAAGTATTTGAAGAACTTCAAAAATTGATTCAAAAATCAACAAAAGATTGAAATTCCAAAAAACCTCAATGCATTCTTTTAACCATTCCTTTGCATTTTGAATGAATTATTGTTTGGGATTGAATTCTGAGAAAGCTTAATAATAAATCGAAGCTCTGTAAATTTTTTTTTTGGTATTTTTTGGATGTATTCTTGACCGCAAAAAATTTGATCCAACATGAAACAAATTCAAAATAACTCATCCTTTTCAATATTTTTTTTTTAATATCAGGAATTAAATTTTCCTTATTTTCAGGTATTCAGAACATCATTAAAAGATTGAAAGAAAAATGAATTTTCATCTTGATCAAAGGTTTTACCCCATAAAAAATTGATCATCACAAAAATAACTGCAAATAAAAGGGGTGCTCTGCATTTTTAAATAATGTTTTTTTTACATTCAGAAAAAAATGAAAATATTGAATTAAAAAATGATACCTTTTTTGGCAAAATCCTGAAAGGGCTCTTACTTATAAACAGATTAGTATTGAAACTGTTTTTATTATTTTTTCTATCTTTTTTTCCTTGGAAATGTCAAAAAAGAAAAATAACGTGCAAGGAGGCCCAGTACCCAAATAATCTTTTGAAACTGGCCAGGGGGTCTTGAAAAATAGTTCCTGTTCTATTATGCCTGTTTTTTTTTCTCAATTTATGTTGAATTTCTTTTGCTTTGATTATTGTTGCAGTTTGAAAAATTCCTTTCAATCCTATTTTCTTTTTCTTTTAATAGAAAATTTTTGAGAACAATCAAAGGCCATTTGTATTTTGAAGGCTTATTCTGGTGACACTTGAAACCTTTTTAGAATGTTGATGTTGCTCCTCAGACACCAGCTCATCATCACTACAAATGGTGATTGTGAAACACCATCAGCCCTTCAATTTTTTGATACTCAGTGAACTGGTGTGCACTCCCATATAGTAAGGCAGGACCAAGAATTTCAGCTGGCAGAACCCAAACATGGTCCAGGATTTTTTTTTTGAAATTTTTTTTTTTTGTGATTTCATTGATTTTTGGGCTTTTATTTAAATTTTTGGGTTTTTTTCATTTTTTTTGTTTTTTTTGTTTTTTTTTCTTTCTTTTTTTTTTTCTTTTCTTTCTTTTTTTTTTTTTGGTCACGGAGGTGGACAACTTAGGCTAAGTTGTCCACCTTCCTTGAGATATTTTTTTTTGATTTTTTTTTTATTTTGTATTTATTTTTTATTTTTTTTGGTCAGGAAGGTGGACAACTTAGGCTAAATCGTCCACCTCCCTTGGGATTTTTATTTTTTTATTTTTTTTATTTTTTTTATTTTTTTTTATTTTGATGGATTACTTAAGGAAACTTATATTTTTGATGTTGCTTCTCAAACAAGAGCTCATCATCACAACAAATGTTGTTTGTGAAACACCATCAAAAATTTAATTTTTTGCTACTCAGTGCAATGGTGCACATGCACTCCCATATAGTAGGGCAGGACCAAGAATTTCAGCTAGCAGAGCCCAAATGTGGTCCAGGATTTTTTATTCATTTTTTTTTTGTCTGGAGGAAGGTGGACAACTTAGGCCAAGTTGCCCATCTGGCTTGAATTTTTTTTTTTTTGGTCTGGAAGGTGGATGAACTAGGCTAAGTTGTTCATCAACCTTGAAAAAAAAATTTTTTATGTGATTTTTTTTGATTTCTTGGATTTTTTTTTCTTTGATTTTGATGGATTACTTAAGGGAACTTAGATTTTTGATGTTGCTTCTCAAACAAGGGCTCATCATCACTACAAACATCAAAAATTTAGGCTACTCAGTGCACTGGTGAGCATGCACTCCAATATAGTAGGGCAGAACAAAAAATTTCAGCTGGCGGAACCCAAATCTGGTCCAGGATTTTTTTTGATTTTTTTTTTGTGATTCTATCATTTTTTGGTTTTATTTCAATTTTGAGTTATTTCATTTTTTTTTTCTCTGGAATGGCGGACAACTTAGCCTAAGTTGTCCACCATGCCAGCAAGGACTGGGATTTTCTTTTCCACTTTTTTTTTTAATTTTTTTTTTTGACTTTTTGGGTTTTTTTTCCTTTTTTTTCAATGTTTTCTTTTTTAATTGTAATATCTTTTTTTTTGTTTTTACTCCCCATCAACATGGTGGAAGACTTTGGCCAAGTTGTCCACCTCCCTTTGGGTGTTATTTGCCTGCCTCCATTGTGGGCATGGGGAGGCAGAAAGGGGTCATTCTTGCCACAACCAACTTCCAGGTTCATGGACCACTTTGCATAAGTTGTTTATTTCTCTCTAAATAAGAGGATTCACACAAATAATGGGAAAAAAATCAAATAAAATTGAAAAAAAAGACAATAAAAAATCTAAAAAAATCCAAATGACCTTGGGGAGGTGAATGACTTAGCTTAAGTCATCCACCAAATTAATAGAGAAAAAAAATCAAAATCAAAATCAAAAAAAAAAATATTCCAAAAAAACCAAAAAAACCAAAGAAAACCAAAAAAACCAAAAAAAATACAAAAATCCCAAAAATCATATAACAACCAAAACAAAAAAGGAAAAAAATCAAAACAATCAAAACAATCCTGAAAAATATTTGAGGTCTGTGCACTGAAACTCTGGGTCCTTCCCTACTGTATGGGAGTGCAGAAAAGTGCACTGTATTTCAAAAATTTAATGTTTTATGGTCTTTTGAAAACATGGTTTGTAAGTAGGATGAGCTTGTGTTTGAGGAGAAACATCAAAATTCCAACAGGATTTTTTTTAAATCTTCCACCCAAATCCAAAAAGAAAAAAAAAGAAAAAAAAAGAAAAAAAAAAAAGAAGAAAAGAAAAGAACAAAAAAAAAAGAAAGAAAAAAAAGAAAAAGAAAAAAGAAAGAAAAAGAAAAAAGAAATAAAACAGAAAAAAACCCAAAAAAACCAAAAAAAAATAAAAAAAATCAAGAGCATTGTTTTTTTCATGATGCTTACTCTTAAATAAATGATTATTTTATGCCCCCATGATATTTTCCATGCATGGGCATTTCCTTGGTCTAGGTGAGTTCCATATACTGGTGATGTGAATTGAACCAAGGTGGGGGGGCCAAGCCACTGGAGCACATTGGGTTCTCCCAGCTGAAATTGTTGGTCCTTCCCTTCTATATAGGATTGTACACCAGTGCAGTGAGTACCCTCAAATTTACTGTTTGATGATGCTTCAAAAATGCATTTTTTAGTGAGGATGAGATAGTTTTTAAGGAGCAACATCATCATTCTAGAAAATGTTTTACCCTCACCAAAATAAGCTTCAAAAATAAAAATAAAACTTTCATTGTTGTTAAAATAAATTGACCATTAAGACAAAAAGAATTGATTCAAAGGAATTTTAAAAAACACAACAAAAATCAAAGGAAATTAAGTTAAACAGAAATGAAGATAAAATACAAGCATCAAAGAACCATAATTATTTTGTAAGACCCCTGGCCAGTTTCAAAAGGTCATTTAATTACTGGGGTTTCTTGGATTTTCTTTTTATATCTCTTTTTTTATATTTCCAACAGAAATAAATACAGAAAAAATTATAAAATCAATTCCAATAAAAATCTTTTTTATCATGGAGGACTTTAACAATTTTCACCATAAAAATTTAATTATACTTTTCTTAAGTATGGGTTATTTTTCTATTAATATTTAACAAAAACAAGGTTTCAAAATGTAGATCACCCAGTTTCCAACCCTTTTTATTTTAACTTATTTTCATGATGATAAATATTTCAAGGAGTAAAAGCTTTGATTAAAGTGAATTTTTTTTCAATCTTATAATTATATTCTCAATACCTGACAAGAAAGAAACTTTGATTCCTGATTTTGAAAAAAATATTGAAATGGATGTGATTTTAGAGGTCCATTTACACTTAATCCAATCTTAAGAAGCCTATAAAACATCAAGAAAATTCCAAGAAGATATTTTCATTATTTTGAATTGATTTTTCACAATTCCAAGTCTTTAAAGCACCAAAACAAATGGGATTAGAAGTAAAAGGAAAAGTTTCAATAATGCATTGAAACTTGGTTTTTTTATTTTCCTGGTTTTTGAATGGAATTTTGAAGGTCTCAAAATAATTTGAAAAGTCTGAATGATTATTCATAAGGGCTTTCCATACTAATCTAGAAGGCTGCAGTGTTGTAAATTTCACAAGAAAAAATCCTTGAAATGCCTGTGTTTCACAGGAAATGTCTGTGGGTGCGGAAAATTGAGGGCATTTATAATATCTGTGTATTTAATAGTAGGTTTTGTGTCAGCCTCCTGGATGCCAAGACCCTTGCTATCCTTTAGCTACCAGAGGTGATAGAGTAAATAATAAATATATTATTTAATAAATGCAGCAAAAATCCATAGAATACTTGGATTAAGCGTATTGCAAGGTTAAATGGTTTGGTTATTGTTTATTCTTTCAAATCAAAATTTATTATTAAATATTTATAGAGGGGCCACAATTATATTGGGGATCTTTAACACCTCTGTTCAGGGATTTAAGTTTGAAAACACGTAGTCCTGGTTACTTTGGGTTCTTTAGTATAAAGATTATTATACCCAAAGATAATATGTATATAAAATACACAATGGAGTGGTAGGGCCTTGTAGCCAAGCTACCAAGACAGAAAAAGGATAATAAGACTCACTGTTATATTATCAAATCCTTTGGGTATCTCTTGGGACGTGTACTGATGGGTTAAACCTGTATAGTGGGGTTATAAGGTTGTTCAGCAGTTTTATTTGATAAAAAGAGGTTTGAAGACGGATATTACTGATCAGACATTGCCATAAATCACTTACTTATCTCTTATAAGTATTTGATTACCTTGGAACGGCGTCTGGATATGAATATTACTGGGTCTCTGCGCATCAACATCCTCAAAAGAGCTCTGTATTTATAGCTTTTGGAGTTCCACTATGGTCCTTCTGAGGGTTGTAGGTTCTCAAAGGGACGGACACTAATGCTAGCAGGGTAACCGGGGGTAGCCTGACATGTTTTCTTGGTGCTATAGCCCGGGAAGCATCTAATTCCTTAGGGTATGGGAATTATTCTACCTTATAATAGACATTAGGACGTGTGAATAACACTAATCTGTCCTATTTATGTATTATTTAATTAATTATACTTAGTATATGTTCCCAGTAATCTAATAATTATATTATTAGACATCTCTGCAGACATTTTGATGTCAGGTAAGTTCTCATTATGTATTATATAACTGGAGTAAAAGTCATAATATTGATTTTACTCTTTATTTTCGAGTTCCAGTTGATTTGTTAAGATAATTACGTAAAAATACAAGTCATGAGAATTCATGTAATATTATTATATGATTATCCTCCTTAGGATGTCACAAAGATATTGATGTATAGCAACTCTCATAAAAGTATATCAAAGTATTTTGATATATTCTTAGAAGTTGTCATTGTCTTGTTTTCGACATTCTTGGTACTTTCCATTTTATTAAATAAAAAATACGTGTAAGGATTATTTATGTATTTTTATATAATATTATGTATGTTTAGACAGTCTACTATCCACGGGAACCTTTATTACATATGTAGAAAGTTCCCATGTATGTTGTAGCCTGTTTACGCAGTACCTGAGCCGCCTGTCACTCTTTCATCCCGTAGTCCCGCGGCTGCGTACTTGTCAAAGGCCCAGGGCTGTGTACATGACCTCGCAGGGTTGACATGTCTGTATCCAAGCTGCGCGCGGGTGCTTTGGCTGCCGCGGCTGCGTGCGGGAATTGTGACAAAACACATTTCCGCCCGTAACTCCTAAAATATACACAACACCTCAATTCTGACTGAATTTTAGGTGTGAAACCTATACGTGACAATGTGTGTGAAGTATTTAATTTGCCAAAAAGCTCAATACTGGAGCCGTAGTATTTTGGTTCTTTTTTCCTTAATTATTTAAAAATATAAGGAGTTGGATTTCAAGGGTGGGGTCAGTGAGTGACCCTACCTAATTTTGGGTGGAGAATCCATTTCTGTAATAATATTTATGGTTTTCCTACTCCTTTTTAGGTTAATTGTATTATTATTAATTTTTATGTTATTTTTGTTCCTTTTGCAGCTTGCTCTGCAACAGTAGCAAGCTGACATTTTTTCAAAAAAGATAATGGCAAGAATCAAAAAAAAAATTGTTGAAAAAATCAAAAACAATCAAAAAAAAGAAAAAGAAAGAAAAAGAAAATAAAAAAAGGTGATAAAATTAAAAGAATAAAAACTAAAATGCAAAATCAAAAACAAAAACAAAATGAAAACCAAAATAAAAAATTAAATTTTCTTGTATTGATGAAAAGCTCAATTTAAAAAAAAAAGTCAAAAAATTCAAAAAAAAAAAACAGTAAAATTAACTTTGATTCAAGGTAAAATTATTCATCAGTGTGTCAATTTGTTTTAAAATTTTAAATTTGTGGATCTGAGGGCATTCAGCCCATTCTTTTTGCACTTTTTTAAAGATAATGTTCTAAATTTTTCTTATTGAAAAATGATATTAGTGCAGTCACTGGGATGTAATTTATTCTTGAAGGAGAAATCAAAAACAAAAAATTTAGTCCATAAATAATAATTAAATTTCCTTTTTTCAATTAAATTGATAACATGTAATTATGAAGCTTCATACAAATCCAGTAAAACTTTCATAAAAAACAGGTCTTAACCGAAATTCTCAACATTTGTAAAAAAATTAGGACATTAAGAATAAATACATAAATTACCAATTCTTCTTGTTATGTAAGAATTTGAAATTCAATTCATGCATTACATAAATATTTTGCAGAAATATTCTGAGAACATCCTGGAATTAATTTGCTTTTTGACTCCAAAACCTCAAAAAACTCAAAACAAGCTTCACTCTCCATCCCAGATGCTACACCTGCCAGCAGGTCCAGCCATTTTTTTTCATGGGGATAGTGGGTTTGTGGTATTTTGGTCTTTCCTTTCTTTGATTATTGAAATTATAAGGAGTTGGATTTCAAGGTTGGGGTCAGTGAGTGACCCTACCTTATTGCGGGTGGAGAATCCATTTCTGCAATAATATCCAAGGATTTCCTACTCCTTCTAAATTTAATTTTTATATTTTAATTTTATTTTATTTTTGTTACTTTTGCAGCTTGCTTTGCAATAGTAGCAAGCTGACATAGTTGATCTTTCTTGTTCTTCTTCTGAAAACCAGAGTTATTACCTTCTGGGTGTTGTTTCTTACAACTGCCTTGTTTTATTGAACTCTGAACAAAACTTTGGCTTGTTTTTTCAATTTTGTTCCACACCCATCTTGCCTCAGATAGTGTTTTCTCCATTTCTAAAAACTACTGTAAAAATTCATCCTTCCCATTGATTCCTTATTTGCAAGTTTTTGGATCTTGCTTCTGTTTACGTTTAAATAGTTTTTGTAAAACTCAGGAGGGCAGCCTAAACAGCACCTTTCCCCTCCAGAGAACTGCCTCTGGCTCAGTACCATTTTGAGTCTTCCATTTGGTCCCCTGGGCCGGTATCAAACCAACAACCTTGGGATTTACAGTTCCAATCACGTTTGTAATCAACTTCAAAATCCAATCTCCTCTTCTTTTTTTTCTGTTTTTCTTTTTCTCAGATCTGATCCATAGAGGCAAATTATCTCAAAAGAACTCTGTTGTTCAAAATGGCATCTTCTGGTACTCCAACAACCTCTGCTTGACCTAGGATGGTCAAGATCAAGCCTCAGAACAAGAACTTAGGATTCAAGGGGTAAATTTTGAACAGTTCTTGGACTCCTACAAAATGGCTGCTGAAGTG
>JAOOQA010000021.1:1086454-1128951 GCA_025617555.3 Puccinia polysora | reverse complement strand
TCTCAATACCTGACAAGAAAGAAACTTTGATTCCTGATTTTGAAAAAAATATTGAAATGGATGTGATTTTAGAGGTCCATTTACACTTAATCCAATCTTAAGAAGCCTATAAAACATCAAGAAAATTCCAAGAAGATATTTTCATTATTTTGAATTGATTTTTCACAATTCCAAGTCTTTAAAGCACCAAAACAAATGGGATTAGAAGTAAAAGGAAAAGTTTCAATAATGCATTGAAACTTGGGTTTTTTTATTTTCCTGGTTTTTGAATGGAATTTTGAAGGTCTCAAAATAATTTGAAAAGTCTGAATGATTATTCATAAGGGCTTTCCATACTAATCTAGAAGGCTGCAGTGTTGTAAATTTCACAAGAAAAAATCCTTGAAATGCCTGTGTTTCACAGGAAATGTCTGTGGGTGCGGAAAATTGAGGGCATTTATAATATCTGTGTATTTAATAGTAGGTTTTGTGTCAGCCTCCTGGATGCCAAGACCCTTGCTATCCTTTAGCTACCAGAGGTGATAGAGTAAATAATAAATATATTATTTAATAAATGCAGCAAAAATCCATAGAATACTTGGATTAAGCGTATTGCAAGGTTAAATGGTTTGGTTATTGTTTATTCTTTCAAATCAAAATTTATTATTAAATATTTTATAGAGGGGCCACAATTATATTGGGGATCTTTAACACCTCTGTTCAGGGATTTAAGTTTGAAAACACGTAGTCCTGGTTACTTTGGGTTCTTTAGTATAAAGATTATTATACCCAAAGATAATATGTATATAAAATACACAATGGAGTGGTAGGGCCTTGTAGCCAAGCTACCAAGACAGAAAAAGGATAATAAGACTCACTGTTATATTATCAAATCCTTTGGGTATCTCTTGGGACGTGTACTGATGGGTTAAACCTGTATAGTGGGGTTATAAGGTTGTTCAGCAGTTTTTATTTGATAAAAAGAGGTTTGAAGACGGATATTACTGATCAGACATTGCCATAAATCACTTACTTATCTCTTATAAGTATTTGATTACCTTGGAACGGCGTCTGGATATGAATATTACTGGGTCTCTGCGCATCAACATCCTCAAAAGAGCTCTGTATTTATAGCTTTTGGAGTTCCACTATGGTCCTTCTGAGGGTTGTAGGTTCTCAAAGGGACGGACACTAATGCTAGCAGGGTAACCGGGGGTAGCCTGACATGTTTTCTTGGTGCTATAGCCCGGGAAGCATCTAATTCCTTAGGGTATGGGAATTATTCTACCTTATAATAGACATTAGGACGTGTGAATAACACTAATCTGTCCTATTTATGTATTATTTAATTAATTATACTTAGTATATGTTCCCAGTAATCTAATAATTATATTATTAGACATCTCTGCAGACAATTTTGATGTCAGGTAAGTTCTCATTATGTATTATATAACTGGAGTAAAAGTCATAATATTGATTTTACTCTTTATTTTCGAGTTCCAGTTGATTTGTTAAGATAATTACGTAAAAATACAAGTCATGAGAATTCATGTAATATTATTATATGATTATCCTCCTTAGGATGTCACAAAGATATTGATGTATAGCAACTCTCATAAAAGTATATCAAAGTATTTTGATATATTCTTAGAAGTTGTCATTGTCTTGTTTTCGACATTCTTGGTACTTTCCATTTTATTAAATAAAAAATACGTGTAAGGATTATTTATGTATTTTTATATAATATTATGTATGTTTAGACAGTCTACTATCCACGGGGAACCTTTATTACATATGTAGAAAGTTCCCATGTATGTTGTAGCCTGTTTACGCAGTACCTGAGCCGCCTGTCACTCTTTCATCCCGTAGTCCCGCGGCTGCGTACTTGTCAAAGGCCCAGGGCTGTGTACATGACCTCGCAGGGTTGACATGTCTGTATCCAAGCTGCGCGCGGGTGCTTTGGCTGCCGCGGCTGCGTGCGGGAATTGTGACAAAACACATTTCCGCCCGTAACTCCTAAAATATACACAACACCTCAATTCTGACTGAATTTTAGGTGTGAAACCTATACGTGACAATGTGTGTGAAGTATTTAATTTGCCAAAAAGCTCAATACTGGAGCCGTAGTATTTTGGTTCTTTTTTCCTTAATTATTTAAAAATATAAGGAGTTGGATTTCAAGGGTGGGGTCAGTGAGTGACCCTACCTAATTTTGGGTGGAGAATCCATTTCTGTAATAATATTTATGGTTTTCCTACTCCTTTTTAGGTTAATTGTATTATTATTAATTTTTATGTTATTTTTGTTCCTTTTGCAGCTTGCTCTGCAACAGTAGCAAGCTGACATTTTTTCAAAAAAGATAATGGCAAGAATCAAAAAAAAAATTGTTGAAAAAATCAAAAACAATCAAAAAAAAGAAAAAGAAAGAAAAAGAAAATAAAAAAAGGTGATAAAATTAAAAGAATAAAAAACTAAAATGCAAAATCAAAAACAAAAACAAAATGAAAACCAAAATAAAAAATTAAATTTTCTTGTATTGATGAAAAGCTCAATTTAAAAAAAAAAGTCAAAAAATTCAAAAAAAAAAAACAGTAAAATTAACTTTGATTCAAGGTAAAATTATTCATCAGTGTGTCAATTTGTTTTAAAATTTTAAATTTGTGGATCTGAGGGCATTCAGCCCATTCTTTTTGCACTTTTTTAAAGATAATGTTCTAAATTTTTCTTATTGAAAAATGATATTAGTGCAGTCACTGGGATGTAATTTATTCTTGAAGGAGAAATCAAAAACAAAAAATTTAGTCCATAAATAATAATTAAATTTCCTTTTTTCAATTAAATTGATAACATGTAATTATGAAGCTTCATACAAATCCAGTAAAACTTTCATAAAAAACAGGTCTTAACCGAAATTCTCAACATTTGTAAAAAAATTAGGACATTAAGAATAAATACATAAATTACCAATTCTTCTTGTTATGTAAGAATTTGAAATTCAATTCATGCATTACATAAATATTTTGCAGAAATATTCTGAGAACATCCTGGAATTAATTTGCTTTTTGACTCCAAAACCTCAAAAAACTCAAAACAAGCTTCACTCTCCATCCCAGATGCTACACCTGCCAGCAGGTCCAGCCATTTTTTTTCATGGGGATAGTGGGTTTGTGGTATTTTGGTCTTTCCTTTCTTTGATTATTGAAATTATAAGGAGTTGGATTTCAAGGTTGGGGTCAGTGAGTGACCCTACCTTATTGCGGGTGGAGAATCCATTTCTGCAATAATATCCAAGGATTTCCTACTCCTTCTAAATTTAATTTTTATATTTTAATTTTATTTTATTTTTGTTACTTTTGCAGCTTGCTTTGCAATAGTAGCAAGCTGACATAGTTGATCTTTCTTGTTCTTCTTCTGAAAACCAGAGTTATTACCTTCTGGGTGTTGTTTCTTACAACTGCCTTGTTTTATTGAACTCTGAACAAAACTTTGGCTTGTTTTTTCAATTTTGTTCCACACCCCATCTTGCCTCAGATAGTGTTTTCTCCATTTCTAAAAACTACTGTAAAAATTCATCCTTCCCATTGATTCCTTATTTGCAAGTTTTTGGATCTTGCTTCTGTTTACGTTTAAATAGTTTTTGTAAAACTCAGGAGGGCAGCCTAAACAGCACCTTTCCCCTCCAGAGAACTGCCTCTGGCTCAGTACCATTTTGAGTCTTCCATTTGGTCCCCTGGGCCGGTATCAAACCAACAACCTTGGGATTTACAGTTCCAATCACGTTTGTAATCAACTTCAAAATCCAATCTCCTCTTCTTTTTTTTCTGTTTTTCTTTTTCTCAGATCTGATCCATAGAGGCAAATTATCTCAAAAGAACTCTGTTGTTCAAAATGGCATCTTCTGGTACTCCAACAACCTCTGCTTGACCTAGGATGGTCAAGATCAAGCCTCAGAACAAGAACTTAGGATTCAAGGGGTAAATTTTGAACAGTTCTTGGACTCCTACAAAATGGCTGCTGAAGTGGATGAGGCAAGTGAATACAATATGGCCTACCAGTTACAATTATTTATCTCCTCTGATGAATTCATGGAATTTATTGGGTTTTTTGAAGTATTCAAGACCCATAACTGGATGCTTCTAAGGGAAGGAATGGTAGCATATTGGGGGAAAATAGATGTAGCCCAATTTAATTTTCAGGAACTGGAAAATCTTTTAGCGCAGTGGACTTCCCATAGTGGTGTCTCTTCAGCCTCTGAAAATCAACCTTTCAGAAATTTATGTGACCCAATCCAAAATTATCTTATCCAAAACAACATCAATACAGTGGACAAAGTTTGAGTGTGGTTTTTCCAGCCTTTTTATGTAGCAGTGCAGGAACAAATTAGGTACGGATTTGTCAAATCTGAGTCAATGATTACCACAAGGGATAATCAATTAAAGCTACCTGCTTTCCTTTTCCTAAGGGGTAATTTGGATGAAGTTATGAAAGGTAAAACTGCTTTGCTTTTTGAGAAAACTAGAACCACTGAACCAGTCCATGCTCCTTCTTTCAAAGATTCAAACAATATTATGATTAAGATGGAGGCAAATAGCAGGCCTCAAGCAGATCCTCATCTCACCCCAGAACCTACTACCATGGACAAAATCACCAAGATACTTTCAGCTTTTGAGAGCAAAATTGATCAAAAGATTTCCTCTCTTACTAATACTAAACACTCTACTTCTGTCCCTAAATCTACTCTGGTCTTCTACTACTGTCATAGGGAAGGTCATGGAACTGGAACATTCCTTGAACTCCAGAAGTATATAAAGGAAAATTTGGGGGAGCAGAAGGCAAAAAATTTCTTTCTTCCTAATAGTGCTCTAATCCCTTTCAACTCATCTCCTCCTATTTGTCTTGTGGTGGCCTCTTATCAGCCACCACCTCCTATGACGGCATCCTTGGCCTCTTTTGATTTTTTATCTTCCTTTCGTAACCTGAGCCTATCAATTCAATCCAGCTAGTAAAAGACATGAGGAACCTAAACCTCATAAAGCCCATTCTTTTCCAACTTCAATTCTTCAAAAACAGGTTAAATATTGATCCTCAACTGAGGCTCCTTCCTCTGATGTAGAAGACATGGAGGTGGAAAATTAGCCACTCATGGAAAGTTTTCCAGATCACTCTGATCCTCCTCCTTCATCTAAATCACCACAACCTTTTGATACCACCCTAGTTCCTGCGTCACCTGATCATCCTCCCTCCACCCAGGCCAAAGTTTGGCTTGAGAGGGGAATCTCAAAGGATCACCCCAATGCTGTGGAAGGGGTATTAAAGAATATTTCTGATCTCAAAATTCCTGATCTATCTGTGGCTGAAATCCTATCAATCTCTCCATCTGTTGCTAAAGGAATGAAGAAATTAGCCTCTTGTCAACGTGTGGAGATTGGTCCTGAAGAGTTAAAGGTCTCCTCTGGCACTTTGATGGAGGGCTCTGGTGGAACAAGTCCTTCCGCAGATTCCAAACTTTACTACTGTCCTCTTGGTTCTCTGCCTTGTTATCTTGGTGATTCAGCTAAAACTTTTTCTCCTCTTGTGGATTCTGGGTCTCAGCTCAACTTAATGTTGGATTCTATGGACTGTAAACTCAAACTCAGTCCTAGGGTCAGCTTCAATTCTGCAGTTTATGGGATAGTAAATCAATGTTGTTAATTGGTTGGTACTTTTGATGATGTCCCAGTCAGAATTGGTCAAAATATTTTTGGAACTTTTCATTTTTTTATCACTCATTTGGAAGATTGTATGATCTTGGGTTGACCTTTCTTGATGGATTTTGTTGCTACCCTGATGTTTTCTGATCAAGTTGGGGAGATAATTCTCCTCCCTGATGCTAATGAAAGAAAGATTGAATTTCCTCCCTGTTCCTTGGATTCTGGTTGTTTTGAAAGGGATTTTCATGGTCATTCTCCTAAATCTTCTTCAAAAGGGAATCAGAAGGATA
The DNA here is from genome assembly GCA_025617555.3 of Puccinia polysora. NCBI lineage: Eukaryota > Fungi > Basidiomycota > Pucciniomycetes > Pucciniales > Pucciniaceae > Puccinia > Puccinia polysora. The sequence continues at coordinate 1,122,992 of JAOOQA010000021.1, read as the reverse complement.
GTTATAATTCCTCTCATTTTTTATGGGAATAGTTGATCCTACTAACAGTTTTAGTTCTTCTAAGCCTCAGACATCAAAATAAGGATCAAATCTCATCCCTCAGGCTTATTTTTCTTTTTTATAATCATTCTCTCCTAATCTATAAAGAATCAGAAATCAAAAACATGTTAAAATAGAAAATTCCAAAAATATCTCTTCTCTCTCTGGATCTGTTGTTTCTTCTTTTCCTTGTACTCTTGGAACTGATAAATCTTCTCTCAGTTCCATTTTGTATCTCTGCAATGAGTATAAAATAGAACCTGATCTTGATTCTGTGCTAGGTGGTTTTGGTATGGAGGCAATTTGGGGTAGAAGTAAGTCCTCCCAATTGTGCACCGCCAGGGCAATGTTCTACCATCATTTTTGAAAACCTACCTTGTGCCACACATGTGATGAATTTATTATCTCCTGGTTCTCCCTTTATGGAAAAGGCACCCTTTGAGGATATTGCAGAACATTGGACATGAAAAATTTTGGAACTTGGTCTCAGTTTTTGTAATCAAGTCTCACTGGTCAACTCTTTGAGGAAACAAGAACTTCTCTTGTTTTCTACCAAGTATAAACCAGTTTCTAAAAAGGTCCAACCAGTCAACCAGCCTATTCCTCTAAACCTCAATCCTCCTCTTATGTGTACTCCCTCATCTTGTGATCCTTACTGTGGTCTATCTCAATCTCTTACCGGTCCCTTTGTGCCCAATTGTTTTTTCACTGAAGAATGTCTGAAGATGGTCAACTTTGGTCTAGATGGATGGCTTCTTCCTGATGAGTTAAATTTTATCAAAAATGTCTTATCTCTAAGGTCAAAATCTATTTCTTTCTGTGAAGAAGCAAGGGTTCTTTTGAAAGAATCCTATGGCCTCCCCTATATCATCCCTTTAGTTGAACATGATCCTTGGCAAAAGAAAAAGATACCAATCCCTACTGAAAAATTTCATGAATTTATCAAGTTGGTCCACAAACAAGTTTGTAATGTTCTATATGAGCATTCAAACTGTAGTTATTCCATCCCTTTCTTCTGTGTCCTCAAGAGTAATGGTAAAACTAGAATATTCCATGATCTCCAAGATCCTAATAAAGTTACTATTTATGACTCTGGTATTGCTCCTGCTACTGAAGAGTTTGTTGATTCTTTCTCTGGGAGAGCTTGCTATGGTCTAGGGGACATTATGGGTGGTTATGAAAAACAGTACCTACATCCTATTTCCCACCCTCTCATTACTTTTGATACTCCTCTTGGTTGATTCTAAATTACTGGATTGTCTCAAGGAGCCACCAATTTGGTTGCACTCTATCAGGCTCAGATGATGTGGATCTTCCAGGATGAAATCCCTGATCATGCTTGTATTTTTATTGAAAATTCTGGAATCAAAGGTCCAGTTTCTGAATATGATAATGAGCTCTCACCTTGGCTCTCAGGAATTAGTAGTTTTATCTTGGAATATGCTAATACTTTGGAAAGGATTCTGTTTTGAATCAAGGAGTTTGGTCTTACTCTCTCCAGATAAAAATTGGATGCATTGTGTCCCTGCTCTGGAAATTGTTGGTCATGTGTTCTGCAAGGAAGGAAGAAGGATGGCACCAGCAAAAGTCAACAAGATCATCTCTTGGCCCACTCCAATCAATCCTACTGAAGTTAGAGTTTTTCTAGTTGTTGTGACTTATGTTAGAATCTTTATCCCATCTTTATCCAAACTCTATTCACCCCTTGCATCATCTAACCAGGAAAGATACTGAATGGATTTGGACCCAAGAGTGTTAAAATCCTTTTCAGTTTCTCAAAATGATTGTAGGCAAGGACATAGTTTTGAAAAAGATCTCTTATGAGCCTGGAGATGGCAAGATCAAGCTTGCTTTTGATTCTAGTTATAAATATTTTGTTGCTGTCCTTACTCAAGAAGATAAAAATGGTTGGGAAATTTTTGCTCTTTATGAATCTTTGTTATTTTCATATTTTGAATCCAGATAATCTCAGCCCAAACTGGAACTTGGTGGTGTGGCTTGATTGATGAAAAAAACTCGACTGTCCTCTGGGGTCAACATCTTGAATTACAAGTTGACACTTGATCCATCATTGAATTGATCAAGGCTCCCAGCCTTCCCAATGCTCCTATGACTTGTTGGGCAGCCTTTATCCAGCTTTTCTCTTTTGATATTGTTCACAGGCCTGGAAAGTATTTCACCATTCCTGATGGTTTATCTTGATTTCCTCTTGGAGATGGCAAATCCAATGTTGGATTGTATTTTGATGAGGAAGAACCTTTAATCCATCCTGTCTTCTCCTTCTCCTCTCAAGATTATTCTGGCTTTCAACAATGGTTCCGGCTTATGATAGAGCAGTACCTTTTAACTCTCCAAAAACCTCCTGATCTCTCTGCTAAATAATTTTGATCTCTCAAAATAAAGTCCTCTAATTTCTTTGTACAAGGCTCTAGGCTTATGAAAAGATGGAATCCTTGTGCTCTTTTTGTTGTTACTATTTCTTCCAAAGAAGATTGTATCCTTGAAAGTCTCCATGAAGGTCTTGGTCATCATGGGGAAACCAAAACTTATTGAAAATTATCCAAACAATTCTGGTGGCCATCTCTGAAGGAATCTGTCTCTCAATGGTGCAACAGTTTTGAATTTTGTCAGAAATGTGATCTGAGGATCCCAGCTGCAATTTGGTATCCTACTGGGGAGTCCACTGTCTTTGGAATGATTTCTATGGATGTGGTTCATATTAACACAGGTGGTGCTAAGTACCTCATTGTGGCTAGAGATGATTTCTTTGGATAGGTTGAAGCAAAATTTCTTAAGAATCTTAGCTCTGAATCAGTGGCATCTTTCCTTTATGAGACTTGGACAATGCATGATGGCTTGGATCAATCTTACTCTACTGATGTAGGCTCTGAATTTGGTCGGAAGCTTGCTGAAATGATCCAATCTCTCCTTGAATAACTTAGAGTCACTACTCCTTATTATCTGCAAGGCATGGTGGAACAAGGCCATTCTCTGCTCAAGGCTGCACTTGTTGAGCTTGCTGATGAAAGTGGCAGGAATTGTTGCAAATTCCTTCCTCTTGTTCTTTTCTCTGATCCAATGTCAACCAAACGGACTACTGGCTACTCACCCTATGAAATCATCTTGGTTCAAAGAGCAGTTCTTCCTTTGGATCTGGAAATGGAATCTTTCTTTGGTATCTCTTTCAAAGAGGTGTCCTCAACTACAGATCTATTAGTTGCTAGATCCAAGCAACTGGAGAAAAAGAAAGATTTTTGTGATGAAGCTTATCAGAAGATGTTGGAATAAAGGGAAAAATTGTGCCAGTATGGGGAAGATAAGAACTTAAATTGAATCAGGGATCCCTTAAATTTTGGTTATCTAGTTTTAGCTTATAATTGATCTTTGGAGACCCAGTGGGGAAGGCGTTTCTCAAATTGCTTGAATGGTCCTTATTGGGTGGTTTTCCAAGTTAGAGGTTTATCTTATGTTTTGGAGGAACTGGATGATAGTCATTTTGCCAAAATTTTCTCTGCTGATCAATTAAAGAAGTTTCATTGTTGTGGAGGCAACTTATCTCAGAAGTAAGTCCTCCCAATGGTGCACTGCCATGGTCATTTGCTGCATTTTTGTTGATAAACTCTACTTTATGCCACATATGTGAGCACCTGCAACATTCTCTCTGTTTTATCTATTCCACTTCTAGGGGTCTTTTAGATGGATCAAGAAATTTTTCCACTTTTCAATCACCCTCAAAATCAAGAAATTGCTATTCTTACGTCTCAATTTCTTTGTATTTCTACTTTTCCTAATATCTTCAAATTCAAGATGGAGACTAGGGAAATTCTGTAAGTAGGGGAGAGATGTGGTGAAAAATTTGGTACACCGCAAGAAAATGGCAAAATTTTAATAAAAAAGAAATCCGCTCTCATTTGTAGTTATCTCTTGTAAGTATTCTACAGGGGCTCTTACCCATAAAAAGAGGGGCTCTCCCCTGCCTTTTTGCCCCATCAGCATCAGCTATAATCTAATCATCCATCTTGTGATCAATAATTGCATCCTCATCATCATCTAAGTAATAAATCTGTGGGGCCTTCCCCTTTCTGAGCATCTTTATCCTGGTTATATCTTTTTATTGCCCTTGATCCTTTGAGCCTCCATACTCAAATCTTTTGATCCGTCCTCTGTGACCTGATCCTTATCACCAACTAATAGCATTTCTGGTTGAAGAAGAATTCATGGGGTTGAATTCTTGAGTGTTAAGCCACTTCATTGATCCCTTCCTGCAACCACTTTGGTCCTGATCATTCATTTGATTGTCTTTCCGTAACCAGTCATGCGTAACTGAGAGGTTTCTTTAAGCTTGAAACCTGGAATGTTAAACCTCCTTATAATTCTCCAAAGTTAAATTCTGCCACACTATTCTTGAGTCCCTTGAGAAGTGCTGGGTTATTCTAGTTTGAATCTGTTACTTATTTGCTTCTAGAGCTTCATAAAAAAATTACTTTGTTTTTTATGACCACCCACAGTTATCTGGTACCCTTAAAGGGCTTGATTGTGGAGAGTTGGGAAGTTTCATGGAGAACCTGGAAGTTGGTTGAGAGTGAGTTGATCTTTCCTGATCTTCTGCGGACAACCATATTTATCAGCTTTTGGGCATTGTTACTTACAACTGTCTTGTTCTATTGAACTCTGAACAAAATTTTGGCTTGTTTTTTCAATTATTTTCCACACCTATCTTTCCTCAGATAGTTTTTTCTCCATTTATAACAACTACTGTTGAAATTAATCTTTCCCATTGATTCCTTATTTTCAAGGTTCTGGATCTTGATTCCAGGTATGTTTAAATATTTTTTGTAACACTCAGGAGGGCATTCTAAACAGCACCTTTCCCCTCCACAGAACTGCATCCGGCTCAGCATCATTTGGAGTCTTAAACCACCCTCATCTTTTCATGGTTAAAAGCCAAAGGAATCAATCAACTAACCCTCCAATTCAAAGACCAAAGAAATCCAACCAATCCCTTCTTAAAAAGTTGATGGAATCAATTCCCGGTCTCTCCAACTCAAACTTCTTGCTTTGGAGATCCAAGATTCTTAAAATCCTGTTGATCAAGGATATTTCACACTGTTTAACTTCCTTGGATCCCAACAAGTGTACTCCCAAAGTCAATCTAGAAATTTTTGGTTACATTCTTTCCAAATTGTACAACCAAACCTACATCCATTGTGTGAAGGACCATCATCTCACAAATGGAATAAAACTGTGGAAGTCCATCAATGAGTACTACCCTCCTTGCAAACCGCAAATTGATCAAGATTTTTTTTGACTTTCTCAATCTCCAAGTCAATCCCAAGAGAGTTGAAAAATTTATAACCAAAAACAGAACCAAAATCAAAACTGGAAACCCCAATGCTCCAATCTCATCCCTAGTTAGTGGGACTGCTGTCCTAAAATTATCCCTAGAAACCCTTAATTTCAAAAACTCTCTTTATGTCCCCAATCTTTCCATCAATATGGTGTCTCTGGGTCAAACCATACAGAAGGGCTGCTTTTTGGCTCTTCTAACCCCAAAAAAAATTTGTGATCTTTCATCAAAATTGTTGAATACTTTTGGGGTTGATTGAGTACAATCTTCTTTTCATTGACAACGGACTCAAGTGTCTTCCTGCCACTTCTTTCTCTTTCTTATCTCTCTCCACAATCCACAATCAATTCTGTCATCCCCACCTTGAAAAGACTCATCTTCTGTCCAAAGAAGTTCCCAATCTCAAATTGGACCAGATTGAGTGCGTCCCATGTGCAAAAGGCAAAATTCATTCTCAACCCTTTCTTGGTCACCTCCTGTCAGCTTGCTACTATTTACAGAGCAACCTGTCAAACTAACAAAAATAAAAAATAAAAATAAATAAATAAAATATACAGAAGGAGTGGTAAATCCATAAATATTATTGCAGAAATGGATTTCCCACCCAAAGAAAGGTTGGGTCACTCACTGACCCCACCCTTGAAATATAACTCATTCATATTTTGAATAATTAAATAAGAATTTACCACAAGGTTGTACCAATATGGCACCTTTTGGCCAAGTTAAAATTTCACATATATTTTCACATATAGGTTTCACAACTAAAATTCAGTCAGAATGGAGGTGTTGTGTATATTTTAAGAGTTACAAACAGAAAGGTGTTACGTCAAAATTCTCTCATGCAGTTGTGCCTCCCTACACAACTCCTACATACCTGTAGCATCACATTCCCACGTACAGAAATCCCGCGCGCAGAAAATTTTGTCATGCACACAGAGGATCCTACACTGCGCACATATGAAATGACTTATCCCCGGGTCAGGATCATTTGTGACAAATCTGACAGCAGGTACCGTTCACAGGAGCTAAAACCTAGTAGAATTTTCCTGGCATATGTAATAATGTGACATATGCATTAAAAATGATCCAAAAACTTCTAAAAATAAATAAAAATATTATATAATTAATTTTAAATTATTTTAAATAATAAATCAAATATTGAAGTTTACCACAAAGCAGACAGATCCTAATCTTTGAAGACCACAAAACACCACAAGGAGTGGACGTAAAAATTATTAAAAATTACCTACAGGCTTATCAGATCATGAAAAATCAATGAATTTCCAAATTTTTGTACTTTAAACCAATCTTAATAGTAAAAATGAAGGAGTAGTCCAGAATGATCAGAATTATGGAATTAACAGGTTAACAGATCCTGTGGCTAAAATATTACAGAAATGCAGTATATCTGAGGACAGCTGATTGAAAACACCAAGTGGACCTGCTGAGCCTTCCTAACTGACTTACCAGCCTCAGCCCATGAGCAGAACCCTCTTTATGTGCCCTGAGAATCTAATCATCACCTCAAAAGGTATTTATAAAGACCTCTTTGGATCCATTATTCCCAATCAGTTTTACCAGTAATTTATTTTTATCAATCAGATTCTGTGTCATTGTTAATCAAGTGCTTATAAAGATATAATCAAGTCATTTATGACTTAGTCTGCAGTATTCTTATTATTTCCCAAAACCAATCAACCTGATTCACTAAAGTTTGGTCTGGCAATTAACCCCATCTGCCCTGAAACCCTTTACCTGAATATTTTCAGGCTTTTCTGGGGATTCTTTGTGAGAATTATTGGCCCAAAATCTTAGTCAAAGAGCATTACTTAAAGAAAAAGAAATTCTGAGAGAATAAATTCTTATGGTTGATCCTTAATATGAGGCAATGGCAATGGCAAACTTGTGAATTTGAATGAATTGGTGAATGAATGGATGGAAAACAGCAGGGGGAAGAGCTCCTTCAATACAAAAGATGGTGCTCATGTGGAGCTCATGTAATGACAATAAAAAGGCAAAAATTCCGCCCCAAAGGGGCTCTACAGGCTCTACAAGTCTTGCCAATTGGTTTGGTCTTACTCAGCCCACTTGGCATTAGTCCCTGAACCCTTATGACCAGCCAGTACCGGTTGAGTTTGGTGTTTCCACCCTTACTGGGCTGAACCAGCCCTTGTTTCTGTTCAGAGCCTGGCTTGTTGTCCCTTAAAACCAGCCTTTTTTACCTCTGTGACCTCATTGGTCCTTACTACCAACTTACATGGCTTTTTTCCTCCTGCAAATGGCCCCTGGCCCTCAGATTGGCAAGGGTGGACCCAGAAACACTCTGGGTCTGGTCAAACTTACAGGGGGGGAGGGTGTAACCAGTGGACATGCGTATCCCCCCTCTCTCTCTCTCAATCCCTGGAGGGAGCGGTCAAATACCCCCCCAGGGAGCCCTGGAGGTCAATACCCCCAGGTAAACACAAACTTTTAGTGGCCTGGGTGGTGGTCAAGCCCAACCAGCCCCAGGTAACCTCCCCCTCAGTAAGGGGGGTGAGATGGCCCCTGCAACTTTGTTGTTTCTACACAAGAGGAGGGGGGGTGGTCAAATCCCACCCCACCTCCCCGGTTGCCTGGTTGTGGCTTGTCTAATAGGTCCACACATGAGGTGGGGGAGTGATCAAATCCTCTCCCACCTTGCCGGTTGCCTTTTTGCGGCCGGCCTGGCTGGTTGAGGACCAGCCAGCCTCCTCTCCCCTTTTCAACCAAGCAAGTAAAGGGAGGGAGGCATGGGTTGTTGGCCCTGCGGGCGCGGCTTACCCCAGAAGCCGCAACCAGGGCTGCGGCTCCGCACACAATCAAGTGGGGGGACTCCAAACGGAGCCTCCTGCCCCATACAATGGCCCCTTGCAGGCCTTCAGGCCCCAGAGAGAAACAAGCCGCCCCAAGAGGGCGGCGACAAGGGCAGCGGCCCCAATGGAATTCTGAGGCCCAAAGACCATAAAATAAATACTTTGGCGGGCCAGACCGTCTGGCTAAGGTGGCCTGTTCACCCTGGCAGGCCCGTTAAGGCCCATGTCCCAAAAGACCTGAAAAATGTGTTTTGGAACCCAAATTTCCAAACCCAATAACATCCCCATAGGCCCACATGGCCCACGTGATGTCTAATGGGCCTTAGAGGCCCATTTGTACATCCCATTTGGATTACACACTAAACTGCACATTAACCGAGTGCATCTGTATTTTAACATACCACCTTAACCTAAAATGGATGCCATATGCATACTAGACACAAAACGTTGATGTTTATTCCTATCTAAGGCCTTAGTTCCGCAATCATTCCTCCAGCAGGCATGTACCGTAACAATATCTCTCTGCAGCTCACTGCATCACCTATATAGTTATAATGAACATCAATATGTTTTGTTCTTGAATGGAAAACTTGTTTTTCTGCCAATGAAATGGCACTCTGATTATCAGGATACAACAATACAAACCCTTGTGGTTTATGAATATCCTCTAAGACCTTTCTCAACCACTTGTCCTCCTGTTAAGCTTAACTTTATGCTCTGTACTTTGCTTCTGTTGATGAAAGACTGATTGCTGACAACCTCTTAGACATCCATGACACTAGATTCTCTCCTAAAAATAATAAAAAACCACTTTTTGATTTCCTAGTGTTACCATCTGCCCAACTTGCATCATAAGAACCATGTCAGCCTCCTGGTTGCCAAGGCCCTTGCTGTCCTTTACCTACCAGAGGTTATAAAATAAATAACAAATATATTATTCAATAAATGCAGAAAAATCTGTAAAATATTTTGATGAAGCTTTTGCAAGGTTAATTGGTTTTTTTTATGGTTTAATATTATAAATCAGTATTAATAAATTGATTATTAAAAAAAATAATAAAGGGGCCACAATAATATTGGGGATCATTAACACCTCTCTTCAGGGAATTCACTTTGAAAACATGTAGACTTGGTTACTTTTTAACCTTTAATTTATATTCTTAAAGGATATATTGACCAAAGATAATATGTATATAAAATAGATGGTGGAGTGGCAGGGCTTTTTAGCCAAGCAGCCACAACAGAAAAAGGATCATAAGACTTACTGCTATATTTTTTAATCCTTTGGGTACCTGTTTTGGACATGCACTGATGGGTTAAACCTGTTACTGGGGTTGAAAGGTTGTTCAGCAGTTTAAATTGATAAAAAGGGTTGGGGACGGATATTAATTATCATACTAAAGCCATAAATCACTTACTTATCTCCTATAAGTATTTGATTACCTTGGAACAGTGTCTGGATGTAAATATAACTGGGTCTCTGGGTACCAATATCCTCAAAAGAGCTGCTGATTTATAGCTCTTTGAGTCCCAATATTGTCCTTCTGAGGGATACAGGGGCTCAATGGGAGGGACACTAAGGCTATCAGGGTAACCAGTGGTAGCCTCCCACGTGTTATGGGTGCTGTAGCACGGGTAATATCTAATTCCACAGGTTATGGGAATTACTCTTCCTTTTAATTGATGTTTTGGACGTGTGAATAACACTAATCTGTCCATATTATTTATTATAAATTAATTATTCTTAGGAAATTTTCCCAGTATTTTAATAATTCTTTTAATAGACGTTCCTAAGGTTAATCTGATGTCAAGTTGGCTCTCATTCTGTTTTAACTTATTGGAGTAAAATTTTGATATTGATTTTACTCCTTATTTTCGAAATTCAGTTGATTTACTAAAAATAATTACTTAAAAATATAATTTATGAGAGTTACGTAATATTTTTACAACATTAACTTCCTTAGTATTTCACAAAAATATTGATGCCTTAAAGTTCTACCAATTGTATATTAAAGTATTTTAATATATTTTTACAAATAGTAGTTATCTTATTTTCGACATTTTTTGGTATTTTTAATTATATTAATAAAAATACGTTTAAAGCTTATTTAGATATTTTTATATACTTTCATTTATTTTTAGATTATCTTCCATCCACGGGAACAATTATTACATATGTAAAATGTTCCCCTGTAGGTTTTAGCCTGTTTACATGGTACCTGGGCTTCACAGGCCACCTGTCACTCTGTCAACCAATAGTCCCGCGGCTGTGTACTTTTCACAGGCCCGGGACTGAGTACACGGCTTGTCAGGGTCCGCTGACAGGGTGGCAGTTCTGCTGCTCAGCTGCGCGCGGGTGTATTGGTTGCTGCAGCTGCATGCGGGAATTGTGACAGAACACATTTTCATGTTTAACTCCCAAAATATACACAAAACCTCAATTCTGACTGAATTTTAGGTGTGAAACCTGTATGTGACAATACATGTGAAATATTAAATTGGCCAAAAAGTCCCATAGTGGTGCCGTAGTATTTTGGTCTTTTCTTTCTTTAATTATTAAAATTATAAGGAGTTGGATTTCAAGGGTGGGGTCAGCCAGTGACCCTACCTAATTTCGGTTGGAGAATCCATTTCTGCAATCATATCTATGGATTTCCTAATCATTCTTAAGTTAAGTTTAATGTTCTTATTTTTATGTTATTTTTGTTACTTTTGCAGCTTGCTCTGCAATAGAAGCAAGCTGACATTTCCCCACTACAAGATATGGCCATATCTGAAAAAAAAATCTGGAGTGTGTTAGGAAAAAAATTAATTCCATATGTGTTTCAGTTCCTCTTACTGGCTCTGTAGTTTCTAAGATGTATTGGTCCATCAGGTATATTATTCTCTGGTAACCATTCATCTTTGTCTGCAGATTCCCCTTTGTATCTTACTAAGTATAGTCTGACATCTTTTCCTTGCACTCTCTCTTTCTTGTCTCTCAATATCCTTCTGACTTTACCTTTTTCTTTCACAGGGTCTGGTTCTATTGGTATCATTACTTGAGGGAGGTTTCCACCTTTTCTTTGTTGAAAGAGATTCACTAGGCTACCAGGGAATACTGGGTTCTTTCTTGATAATTCTCTGCTCAAGACTACTTCTAAAGCATTTTTCAGTGCATCTTGTTGATAAAAAATGGTCCAAAAAATTCTGGTTTCATCTTTCTGTAACATGCTGAATTGTTGAAGTTGGAAGTGGATATCAAGATCTTATCTCCTATTTTAAAGTCAGGTTCTCTGTGTGATTTATCCCATCTCTGTTTGTTGTATTCTACTTCTTCTTCTGTACATTTCTGATTATGATTATCTACCAGGTCTGTCATTTTCTTGAATTAAAGAGATGTTGGATGCATGGTGGCTAAGTTATATTTCAAGGTATTCCTAGGGAGTTTTGCAATCCATCCCCTTTCTAGTATGTTAGGGGTTTCTTTGGTAGTAGAGTGTTTACTGCTATAATAAGCCATCCCCAGGGCTGTGAGTAGGCTTACCCAATCATGGCAATAACCATCTGAGTTTTTTTACTCTATAAAAAAGCTAAAAAACCTTCTTAACATATCCTGCAAGTTCTGTATCATTCTTTCAGCTAATCCATCAGTCTAAGGATGGTATGCTGTAGAAAATGCTAAAATAGTACACAGTATACCATGTAGATTCCTCCAGAACTCAGAGGTGAATTTGGGGTCTCTGTCACTGATTACAATCTTAGGTATACCAACATCAGCTCTAATCCTGTTCCAAAATATTAAAGCTGCATCCATATGAATTTTTCCTTCTTAGAGTATCTGTTGACTATAACCAGGACAGAGTTATATGAATGTGTACCTCCAGGGGGGAGGCCGTTTACAAAATCCATATTGATGATTTCCCACCTAGTTTTGGGTTCAGAGATCTTTTGTAGGAGTCCAAAAATTTTGCCAGAAGTTTTATTAGATTTTTGGCAGGTCTCACAGCTAGTAAAAAACTTAATAGTTATTTCTTTCCATTCTATCCACCAAGCAGTCTGTTTTACTTTCTCCAAGGTCCTTTCAGTGGATAGATGCCCTGATGAAAAGTTTTAATGGCATTCCTGGAGTAAGTGTTGTATATGTTCTTTGTTAATTAGTACCAATACACTGGAATTTTGGTGTCTGTAGTAAAGGAGACCATCCCAAAAAGTAAACCTTCCTGCTTTATAGGGTTTGAGTAATGAGGAAGGTAAACTATTCATCAGGGCTGCTTCTGAGGATTCACATTCTATAATGGTAATCAGCAGCTTGATATCTGAGGAGTAGTTCTCTCTTAATAGATTGAAGAAAGAAGTATCTAATTCACATAAGTGGATCCCCATGATTGGAGCATCTAATGCAAAAAAGTTGATTTTTAAGATGGGAAAGATATCCTGATCCTCAGGGTCATATGCTGGATTGCTAGAGTCATTAGGCAAAGAATTCCTACTTAGACAATCAGCATTCTGGTTTTTAGCTCCAGCTTTATGCACTATAGTCATCTGGCCTCTGTACTGTTTTATAGCAATTTTCCACCTGTGCACATTTCTACTGGGAGTCTTCATGTTCATCAGAGTTCTTACAGCATTAAATTCCATAATAACTTGAAAAGTGGTTCCTTCTAAATAATAGTGTAGCTTCTCTAGAGACCATAGTAGAGCCAAGCATTCCATGTGGCTGGCTCCATATCTTTTCTCAGTGTCTTTGATCTTTCTAGATATGAAAAGTACTGGTTTCTCCACTGGTTTGTCTTCTCTATTCTTTTTTGGTGTAAGGCAGCTCCTAACCCTTCCATACAGGCATCAATGTACAACTTGAAGGGTTTAGAGCATTCTGGTTGAATGAGTAGAGGAGTGGAGGTCATAGCTATTTTCAATTCCTCATAGGTTTTCAATCTCTCATGTTCCATTTCAAAGAGAGTGTTATTGTTGCATATTTCATACAGACTTTCAGTTAGCATTGCAAACTTTGGGATGTACTTTCTTCAGTAACTGAAAAAACTAAAATAAAAGAAACCCTGTTTTATTCTAATGCATCGGTCTGTTCATTACAGCAGCTATCTTATTCTTGTCAGCAGCTAGAGTTAGACCAGAGATTATATGTCCTAGAGCTTTAAGTTCTCTGTATCCAAAGTTAAATTTCTTCATTGAGACTTTGAATCCTGCTCTGGAGATGGTTTGGAGAACTAATCTTACTTGATTTATATGATTTCCCCAATCATCAAAATATATGATAACATCATCTATATAAACCATCATCCATCCTTGTCTGATGTAAGTACCTAGAACTGTATCCATTGTTCCTTGGAAGTGTGATGGAGCATTTTTTATACCAAAGTGCATCCTGAGGTATTCATATATTGCTAAGTGACAGATTATTCTCATAAACTTTCTAATTTCAGGGCTGATAGGTATATGGTGGAACCCTTTAAGAATATCCATAGTAGTGATGTATTTAGGTTTGGATAGGTTATGCAGAGCATGATCAACCCAGGTTATAGGATAATATTCTGCTTGAGTACAGTTATTCAGCATTCTGAAGTCTCCTACCATTCTTGAATTGTCATTATGCCAAGCTATGATTACATTAGTAGTCACATCTACTTGTTCATTGTGCACTACTTTCCTCAATACTTGCAGGTCTATAAGTTCTTGAATGTGTTCCTCAGGAGCTATTCTAAATTTAGGACTAGAGGGATAAGATGGTCTTCTTATGTTAGGAGGATAAGGAGGCTTAATAGTCAATATTAATACCATGTCATGTCCTTTGATATCACCAATGGGGTGATCTCTAGTACAGAAAGCATTTTGATTCTGAAAGCAGACTTTCAATATATCTTTCTTCTGTTCTTCTGAAAGTTTCACATTTAGAGCTGCTTGAGAGAAGTATCCTTTATTGAATTCTTCTAAGTGCTTTTGATGAGTAGAAGAGGGGAAGTTAGTTTTTTCAGCTTGCTACTATTGCAGATCAAGCTTCAAAAGTAACAGAAATAACATAAAAATAATAATAATAAAATTAACCTAAGAAATAATAAAATTAACCTAAGAAATAAGAAAATTTACCTAAGAAATAATAAAATTAACCTAAGAAATAATAAAATTAACCTAATAAATAATAAAATTACCCTAAGAAATAATAAAATTAACCTAAGTAATAATAAAATTAACCTAAGAAATAATAAAATTAACCTAAGAAGGAGTATAAAAACCATAAGTATTGATGCAAAAATAGATCCTCCACCCTAAATTGGGTAGGGTCACTCACTGACCCCACCCTTGAAATTCAACTCCTTATATTTTTAAATAATTAAGGAAAGGAAGATCAAAATACCATGGCACCACTATTGAACTTTTTGACCCATTAAATATTTCACATGTATTTTCATGTATAGGTTTCACACCTAAAATTCAGTCAGAATTGAGGTATTGTGTATATTTTAGGGGTTACAGATGGAAACTTGTTTGGTCACAATTCACGCATGCAGCCGCGGCAGCCAATGAACCCGCGGGCAGCTGAGCTACAGCTCTGTCACTCTGTCAAAGTTGTGTAAGCAGCCCCGTGCCTCTGACAAGTACGCACTGGCGGGACTACAGTTTGTCAAAGTGACAGGCGGCCTGAGAAACATAGGTACCGCTCAAATGTGCTAAAACCTACAAGGGAAAATTCTACATATGTAATAAATTTTCCTGTGGATAGTAGATAGTCTAAAAATACATAAAATTATATCAAAATACTTAAATAACCTTTATACTTATTTTTTATTAAATATAATGAAAAGTTCCAAAAATGTCAAAAATAAGATAATTGCTACTTCTAAAAATATATTAAAACACTTTGATATAATATTATGAGAATTTCTAGACATTAAAATTCTTTGGAAATACTAAGAAAACTTATGATGTAAAAATATTACATGAATACCCATGACTTACATTTTTAAGTAATTATTTTAGTAAATCAACTGAAATTCAAAAATAAGGAGTAAAATCAATATTTTGACTTTACTCCAATTATTTGATACATAATGAGAACTCACCTGACAGCAGGATATCTTTAGGAATGTCTATTAAAGTAATGATTAACTAACTGGGAACATTTACTAAGGATTATTTATTAAGTAATAAATAAAAAGGACAGATTAGTGTTATTCCCACATCCAAACATCAATGATAAAGTAGAATTATTCCCATACCCTGTGGAATTAGATTTGACCCGTGTTACAGCACCAAGAACACGTAACAGGCTACCACTGGTTACCCTGCTAGCCTCAGTGTCCATCCCTTTGAGCCCCTGTACCCCTCAGAAGGACAATATTGGGACTTCAAAAGCTATAAATAAAGAGCTCTTTGGAGAATATTGATACCCAGGGACCCAGTTCTATTTATACCCAGACACCGTGCCAAGGTAATCAAATACTTATAAGAGATAAGCACATGATTAATGGCTTAAGTCTGATTAATAATATCTGTCCTCAACCCTCTTTTATCAATTTAAACTGCTGAACAACCTTATAAACACCTGGATACAGGTTTAACCCATCAGTGCACGTCCCAAACAGATACCCTAAGGATTTAATAATATACCAGTTAGTTTTATTATCCTTCCTCTGTCGTGGCAGCTTGGTTACAAGTCCCTGCCACTCCACTAAGTATTTTATATACATATTATCTTTGGGTAAAATATCCTTTAAACTCACAAGCCCAAAGTAACCAGGACTATGTGTTTTCATACTGAAATCCCTGAAGAGAGGTGTTAAAGATCGCCAATATAATTGTTCCCCCCCTAGAAAATTTTTAATAATCAATTAATCTATATTGATTTACACCAATAAACCATAACCAAACCAATTAATCTTGAAATAGGCTTTATCCAAGTATTTTAAGGATTTTTGCTGCATTTATTAAATAATATATTTATTATTTATTCTATCACCTCTGGGAGCTAAACAATAGCAAGGATCTTTGCATCCAGAGTGCTGACAATTGGGGGTCTGGCTGGGAAATATTCCATTTTATTATATTTAATACCTTGGACCAGACATTTCACGTAAAATTAAATCAAAGATAAATTTATCTGAATTTTTAACCATGATTCATCATTTAATTCTTTTGCAGTGGATTTAAAAACCAATGCAGAATTAATACTCTATTATTTGAAATTTTTGAAAGATAATAAAAGAAGAATATATTAAGAATTATAAACCTACTGGTTGGGAAGCTTCAACTCAAGCTGAGCAAATTAATATCTCTTCTGCACGTAAAAACTTAGATAAAATCCTTGAACAAGAAGATCTTGAGAGGCATCTCAACTTCCAGGCCCTATTAATAAAACATAAAGCTTGGAAGAAATACTGTATAAATTACTTTTTAAAATATAAAAGTAAGTATCAATCTTGTATTACCATATTATTTTCATTAAAATAATATTAATATATTTTATTGACCAATAAAATAAACTTTTGCCATCAGTGAAACCTCCTATACCAGAAACCACCACCACTGAAACTGATTTATTGGATCAAGAAGTCCCAGATATCTCCGGACGCCCTGAAAATGTTGATTTGACAGGTGAAGACCTCATTTGGACACACCAAGACCCCATAGGATTACCTATTAAGGACCAATTTAATCCCAATAAAGTCCTGGTACCTTTGAATATCAACTTAAGTGAGTTTTAAATAACACTTATTTTAATGGATTTTTTTATGTAGAAAAATACTTATAAACATTCTATTAAATATGAATAGATGTAACACAAGAGCCTCAGGGAGAATTTCCTCCTATGGATTTTTGCCAGGAGGCCCCTTTGACTGTGAGACCACCAATAACGACAACCATGAGGGGACTGGAACCCATGAATAAAATGTTAATGGACAAGGAACAGCCCCAAGTACTTCTGCCCTCTCCCAACCTAGAGCTGGAGAAGGTAGTAGAATTAAGCCCCCCTCCATTACAAGCATATTCCCTGCAGTCAACCCAGCAGAATCTGGCCAAGGAAGCCTGGATAAAAGACTTAGTCAGAGAGCACGTGAAATATTGGGAAGAGTTCAAAGAAGCCCAAGACAAGGAGGACATGGTATCTATGAAAAAGATAATCTCCCAGGAAAAGGCTACCCAGATAGCTCTTCAGAAAATGATTCCCAGGAAAGAGGTAGAATCCTACATAGAAAAGTTGAATCCTTGGGATCAATTAGCCCAACTGAAAGGCAAAGGATCAGGAAATAAGAGATCTTCTTCCCATCCAAAGCCAAAGGGAAAGAAGGATTGGGATCAGATGATATCCTTAGCTCAAAAGTGGAAACAGGTGTACAACAATTAGCCTCTAAATCTGAACCCAGTAACTTGTCTAAACCAACCTCTGATGTAATCACTTCCTTTTCTAATGATATGCGCCATAATTTCAAGATTGTTTGTGGAAATTTGGATGATGTTTATACCCAAATGGATAATTTAACCTCATTAGTAGCCAAATTAATTAATAAAAAAAACTTTAGGAATGGAAGATATTAAAGAACATGAAGAACAATTATTGGAGATGATTAATCAAGGTAAAATGAGACAGACTCAAACAATTGAAAATATGTTATCAGGTATCCAAGAAGATTTTATTATGTCTTTTCAACCTTTAGAAGAAGAATTGATAACTACCCCTAACAGATCTATTCAGTCCCTTAGTGAGAAATTAGATCTGCTTAATAAAAAAGTGGACCTGCAACTTAATCTGATCAAGAATGATCTTAGAGACTTAAACGTCTGTCTGACCAACCCTTAGGGGAGTACCACAGATGAACCAAAACCTCCCAGACAAACAACTAGACCTTATGCACCAACCTTGCTAGGAATTCATAGGAGTGACACCTTCAGTCCTAGTCTTACTCCTGAAATGTAACAAGCCCTCAAACTTTTACCCCCAACTTCTGAATGGCCTAAGTTCTCCGGTGAAGGAGAATACAATCATATAAATTTCATTAGATTTATTGACTATACTATTAAATCTTATGACTTACCAGAAGCTATAGCTTTATTCAGGCTGCCCAGACTATTTGAAGGAGTAGCTTTGGACTTGTTTATCAGTAAAAGAGAAGAAGCGGGGTCCTTACCATGGAATTCTTGTAAACTTCTAATTAAATAACAATTTGGTTCTAGAATGTGAAAAGGAAAATGATGAAAAATTTTGAAAATTCCTCATTTGATCCCTCCAAGAAGAAGCCTCACAAATGGTTCTTGGAACAGAAGAGAAGACTAGATTGCTTCTATCCAGATGCTGATAAAGAGGAAGTAAATAAAAGACTCCTCAACTTGTGTCCTGGAAATCTTAACCATAGTGTAAGATGCAGGATGAGTATCAATGCTGACTTACAAACTCTAATCAATGTGTTAGAAGAAGTCATAGACATGAATGGATTAGACAAGAAAGTTCCTCCTAGACCTAAAGAGAACTTCAACATTAACAAAACCAGAGAAAAAACCCCTCTGATAAATGCCTCTGGTAATAAGAAACCTAATGAGAACAGGGACAAAGAGATAATGCCTGGAAATTTTGGAATTGTAACAAGACAGGGCATATGGGATAAGACTGACCATTACCAAAAAGAAAGATAGCAGTCTTGGAAGGAGAGCAGGAGGTTGAAGGGAATCAGAACTATGAAGATATAGCTGATACTGAAGGATCCCTTTCTGAATGTGAATTGATCCTGACCAACCCTGTTAATGTTATAGAAGGAGATATAGGCACTTCTATAGAAATCAATAACATCCATGGGGACTCTAGTTTGCCCCAAAAATGGGATCCTACCATAATTCCTAGACATATCACGGATGTTAAACCATTAACAGTTAAACCTATGAGTGGCAAAAGTTATACCACTGGTCAAAATTGTTATGCAACAGGATTGTATAAAGACAAACCTATAAGGTTATGACTGGATAGTGGGGCTTTCTGCTCATGTGTCTGTACTGAATTCTTGAAAAAATGGGATCCCAATTGGAAAGAACACCTTCTTTCTGTCCCAAAAGCCAAGTTTAGCTCTTGCAACTCTACCATGAATGCTATTGGAGTATGGACTGCTCATATAATATTACCCCATACTAAAGGATCTTTAAGAATACAAGTGGAATTTGTGGTATTGCTCAATGGATGATGTGACTACCTGATAATAGGTAATGATGCTTTATGTATATATGGCATAGATGTGTTGCAGAGTAAAGGGAGATACTTTATATTGGGTGGTAATAGGTACAAGAAGTTTAAGATATGCACCAGCCAATCTAACTTCCCCTCTTCCACTTATCAAAAGTATTTAGAAGACTTAAATCAAGAATAATTCTCTCAAGCAGCTCTAAATATGAAACTTTCTGAGGAACAGAAGAAAGATATATTGACAGTCTGCTTTGAGAACCAAAATGCTTCTTGTACTAAAAACATCCCATTGGTGATATCAAAGGACATGAAATGGTATTAAAATTGACTATTCAGCCTTCTTATCCTCCAAACGTAAGAAGACCAGCTTATCCCTCTAGTCGTAAGTCTAGAATAGCTCTTGAGGAACATATCCAAGAACTAATAGACTTACAATTATTAAGGAAACTAGGGCAAAATGAGCAGGTAGATGTGACCACACCTGTAATCATATCTTGGCATAATGACAAGTCAAGAATGGTAAGGGACTTCAGAATGCTCAATAATTATACTCAGGCAGATTATTATCCTATACCCAGTATTGGTAATGCTCTACATGACTTGTCCAAGGCCAAATATATCACTACTAAGGATATGCTTAAAGGTTGCCACCAGATCCTATAAGCACTGAAAGCAGGAAGTTTATGAGAATAATCTGTCATTTGGGTATATATGAATATCTTTGGATGCCCTTTGGTATAAAGAATGCCCCATTACACCTCCAGAGAACAATGGATACAGTTCTAGGTACATACATCAGACAAGGATGGATGATGGTATATATAGATGATGTTATCATATATTCTGATTATTTGGATACTCATATCAACAAAATAAGATTAGTACTCCAAACTATCTCCAAAGAAGGATTAAAATTATCCATGAAGAAATGCAAATTTGGATATGGAGAATTGAAAGCCCTAGGGCATATAGTCTCTGGTCTAACTCCAGAGTTCCTGTCTTTCATTAGTTTTTTCAGTTACTACAAAAAATACATACCAAAGTTTGATATGCTAACTAAAATTCTGTACAAAATATGCAACAATAAAAATCTCTTTGAAATGACACATGAGAGATTGAAAAACTATGAGGAACTCAAAATAGCTATGACCTCTACTCCTTTACTCATTCACCAGATTACTCCAAACCCTTTAATCTATACATTGACGCCTTTATGGAAGGGTTAGGAGCTTCTATAAATCAAGAAAGAATGATAGAAGACAAACCAGTGGAGAAACCAGTACTCTTCATATCTAGACAGATCAAAGACAAAGAAAAGAGATATGGAGCCAGTCAGTTTGAATGCTTGGCTCTAGTATGGGCTTTAGAAAAGCTACACTATTACTTAGAAGGCACCACTTTCCAAGTGATCACAGACTTTAATGCTGTAAGAGGTCTCATGAACGTGAAAACCCCCAGCAGACATATGCTCAGGTGGCAAATTGCTATACAAAAGTATAGAGGTCAGATGACTATAGTGCATAAAGCTGGAGCTAAACACCAGAATGCTGATAGTCTAAGTAGGAATGCTTTGCCTAATGAATCTAGCAATCCAGCATATGACCCTGAGGATTAAGATATCTTTCCTATCTTGAAAATCAATCTTTTCGCATTAAATGCTCCAATCATGGGGATCCACTTATGTGAATTAGATACTGCTTTCTTCAATCTAGTGAGGGAAAACTACTCCCCTGAAATCAAGCTGCTGATTACCATGATGGAATGTGAAACCCCAGAAGCAGCTCTGATAAATAGTTTACCTTCTTCATTACTTAAACCCTATAAAGAAGGGAGGTTTACCTTTTAGGATGGTCTCCTTTACTCAAGACACCAAAATTCCAGTGTATTAGTACTAAGCAACAAAGAACATATACAAAACATACTCCAGGAATTCCATGACAACTGTTCATCAGGTCATCTATCCACTGAAAGAAGGTTGGAGAAAGTAAAACAAACTGCTTGGTAGATAGACTTCAAATTAATCACTATTAAGTATGTTAGTAGCTGTGAGACGTGCAGAAGATCCAATAAAACTACTGGAAAAAGGTTTTGACTCCTACAGAAGATCTCAGAACCCAAAACTAGATGTGAAATCATCAATATGGATTTTGTAACCGGCCTCCCCCCTGGAGTTACTCATTCATATAAATCAGTCCTGCTTAAAGTTGAAAGATACTCTCAGAAGGAAAAATTCTTACCTAACCACAAAGAAGATAGTGCTATGGATGTAGCTCTACTATTTTGGAATAGGATCATAGCTGATTTTGGTATACCCAAAATCATAATCAGTGACAGAGACCCCAAATTCACCTCTGAGTTTTGGAGAAATCTACATGATATACTCGGTACTACTCTAGTATTTTCTACAGCATACCATCCTCAAACTGATGGATTAGCTGAAAGGATGATACAGACCCTAGAATATATGTTAAGAAGGTTCTGTATCTTTGGTCTAGAAGAAAAAAACTAAGATTTTTATTGCCATGATTGGGTAAGCCTACTCCCAGCTCTAGAGATGGCTTATAAAAGCAGAAAAAATTCTACTACCAAAGAAGCCCCTTACATACTAAAAAGAAGATGGATTCCAAAACTCCCTAGGAATAACTTAAACTATAACTTTGCAACCATTCATCCAACATCTCTTGACTTTAAAAAAATGATAGATCTGGAAAACAATCAAGCTCAGAAATTTGTAGATGAAGCAGTAGAACACAACAAAACAAAGAAGGGAAAAATCACATAAAGAACCTTACTTTAAAATAGGAGATCAGATCTTGATATCCACTTCTGAATTCAACAATCTAGCAGGTAAAAAAAAGCTGAAACCAGCCTTTGTTGGACCATTTGTTATCAAAAAGATGCATGGCAAAAATGCTGTAGAAGTAGTCTTGAGTGAAGAATTATTAATAAAACACCCAGTATTTCCTGTTAGCCTAGTGAAACACTTTCAACCAAGAGAAGGTAGCAACCTCCCTCCAGCAATAATCCCAATAGAACCTGACCCTGTTAAATAAAAAGGGAAAGTCAGCAGGATATTGAGAGACATGAAAGAGAGAGTGCAAGGAAAAGCTGTTAGACTATACTTAGTAAAATACAAAGGTCAATCTGCAGAAAAACATGAATGGTTACCAGAGAATAATATACCTGATGGAAAAATACATCTTAGAAACTACAGAGCCAGCAAAAGGAACTGAAACACACATGGAATTAATTTTTTCCCAACATGCTCCAGATTTTTTTGTCCGATATGGCCATATCTTGGAGTGGGGGAATGTCAGTTTTCTACTATTGTAGAGAAAGCTGCAAAAGTAACATAAATAACATAAAAATAAGAATGATACAATTAACCTAAGAAGGAGTATAAAAAACATAAATATTATTGCAAAAATGGATTTGACACCCTAAATTAGGTAGGGTCACTCAGTGTTTCCACCCTTGAAATCCACCTCCTTATATTTTCAAATAATTAAGGAAAGAAAGACCAAAATACCACGTCACCACTATTAAACTTTTTTGCCAATTAAATATTTCACATGTATTTTCATGTATAGGTTTCACACCTAAAATTCAGTCAGAATTGAGGTGATGTGTATATTTTATGACTTACAGATGGAAATGTGTTCTGTCACAAATCCTGTAGCAGCTTCGGCAGCAAATGCACCCGCGCGCGGCTGAGCTACAGCTCTGTCACTCTGTCAAAGTTGTGTACGCTGCCCTGGGCCTCTGACAATTACGCAGCCAAGTGAATACAAGTTGACAAAGTGACAGGCGGCCTGAGAAACGTAGGTACCACGTAAAAATGCTACAACCTACAAGGGAACATTCTACATATGTAATAAATGTTCCTGTGGATAGTAGATAGTCTCAAAGTACATAAAATCATATAAAAATACTTAAATAACCTTTATACGTATTTTTTATTAAATATAATTCAAAGTACCAAAAATGTCGAAAATAAGATAATGACTACTTCTAAAAATATATTAAAATACTTTAATATACTATTATCAGAAAATTCAGACTTCAAAATTTTCGTTACATACTAAGAAATTTCATGATGTAAAAATATTACATGAATACCCATGACTTATATTTTTAAGTAATTAGTTTAGTAACTCAACTGAATTTCAAAAATAAGGAGTAAAATCAATATCATGACTTTAATCCTATTATCAATACATAATGAGAACTCACCTGACATCAGAATATTTTTAGGAATTTCTATTAAAATAATTATTAATTTACTGGGAACATTTCTCAGGATAATTAATTAAATAATAAATAAAAAGGACAGATTAGTGTTCTGCACATGTCCAAACATCAATTATAAAGTAGAATAATTCCCATACCCTGTGGAATCAGATGCTACCCATGTTAAAGCACCAAGAACATGTAACAGGCTACCACTGGTTTCCCTGCTAGCCTCAGTTTCTGTCCCTTTGAGCCCCTGTACCCCTCAGAAGGACAATACTGGGACTCCAAAAGCTATAAATAAAGAACTCTTTAGAGGATATTGATACCCAGAGAGCCAGTTATATTTATACCCAGACACTGTGCCAAGGTAATCAAATACTTATAAGAGATAAGTAAGTGATTTATGGCTTTAGTCTGATTAATAATATCCGCCCTCAACCCTCTTTTATCAATTTAAACTGCTGAACAACCTTATAAACACCAGTATACAGGTTTAACCCATCAGTGCACGTCCCAAACAGATACCCTAAGGATTTAATAAAATACCGGTGAGTCTCATCATCCTTTTTCTGTTGTGACAGCTTGGTTACAAAGCCCTGCCACTCCACCAAGTATTTTATATACATATTATCTTTGGGCAAAATCTCCTTTAAACTAAAGGGCCCAAAGTAACCAGGCCTACGTTGTGGTGCCCCATCCTGGAAACCCTGGCCAATGTCCGGGCTTGCCTCCACCCTCCCATCCATCACCGGCACCCCCAATTGAAAATCATCATCATCATCATCATCCAATCCTCAGTCTGAACCTCTTTTGAGTCATCATCAGACCTCCAATCTCCCTCAATTGATCCTGCAAATCTACAATTCTCTTCTCTCACCACCACATCCATTCCTCCCACTCCCACTCTCACTCCCTCTCTCACTCCCTCTCTCACTCCCACTCTCACTCTCACTCTCACTCCCTCTCATCAATTGACCCCGGCTCAATCTCCCAGGCTTGGATGGTCCACTCGGACTCAGCTTCACTTCCTCCATCTTCCTAAATTGGTCCTCTGTCCTTTGCTTCATCCCATCTCCCCCTCCCCCTCCTCATCATCATACCACCTCATGGATCACCACAACTTGCTCAATCAATTTTACCATGACAGCAATATTGAGATGATCCCCATCTCCACCGCCATTTACCAAGTCTCAAAGGCCTCCTGATATCTCTGCTAAAGTTTTTCAAACTCTCAAGAGGAAGTCCTCCAACTTCTTGGTTCAAGGCACTAGGCTTATGAAAAGAGGGAATCCTTGTGCCCTTATTGTGGTCACTATCCCTTCTAAACAAGATTCAATCCTGGAAAGTCTCCATGAAGGCCTTGGTCATTGTGGGGAAAACAAAACTTATCAACAAATATCCAAACAATTCTGGTGGCCATCTCTGAAGAAATCAGTCTCTCAATGGTGCAAGACTTGTGAAGTGTGCCAGAAACGTGATCTTAGGCGCCCGGCCAAAATTTGTTACCCCACTGGAGAGTCCACTGTCTTTAGGAGGATTGCTATGGATGTGGTTCACATTAAGGCTGGTGGAGCTAAGTACCTCATTGTGGCTAGAGATGATTTTTCTGGATGGGTTGAAGCAAAGTTTCTTAAGAACCTCAGCTCTGAATCAGTAGCAGCTTTCCTTTATGAGACTTGGACAATGCGTTATGGCTTGGCACGCTCTTATTTGACTGATGGCGGCTCTGAGTTTGGTGGTAAACTGGCTGATATGATCCAATCACTTCCTGGTCAACATAGGGTGACCACTCCTTATTATCCTGAAGGCTAGGGCATGGTGGAAAGAGGCCATGCTCCTTTGAAGGCTTCTCTTGTCAAACTGGCTGGTGAAAGTGGCAAGATTTGTTGCAAATTCCTCCCCCTGTTCCTCTTCTCTGATCAAATTTCAACTAAACAAACCACTGCCCACTCACCTTACAAAATCATTTTTGGTCAAAGGGCTGTCCTTCCTCTGGATATGGAAATGGAATCTTTCTTAGGTATTTCTTGGGAAAAGGTTTCTTCCACCACTGATTTATTAGTTTCCAGATCCAAGCAGCTGGAAAGGAGTGAAGATGTCCGTAGTTAAGCTTATCAGAAGATGATGGAGTCTAGGGAAAAATCAGTTCAGTATTGGGAAGACAAGCATTCAAAGCAAATCAGGGATCCCTTGAACCCTGGGGATCTAGTCTTAGCTTCTAATTGTTCCTTGGAAACTCAGTGGTGAAAGCTTTTCTCTAACCGCTGGAATGGTCCTTACCAAGTGGTCCGTCAAGTTAGAGGTGGATCATACATTTTGGAGGAACTGGATGGTACTCAGATGGCCAGAAGGTTCTCTGCTGATCAGGTGAAGAAATTTCATTCTTGTGGAGGCAACTTGCTCCAAAAGTAAGTCCTCCCACTTGTGCACCACCAGGGTCATCTGCTGCGTTTTGTTGTGAAACTCTACTTCATTCCACGCATGTGAGCACCTGGGACGCCTTCTTCATTTTATCTCAGCCACTTCTACAATTTTCCTTTGGATGGATTGGCATATTCTTTTTCAATCACTCTCAAGATCAAAATGGCCATTCCTTGGTTTCAATCATCTTTCTTTCCTTTCTCTTTTTATGGCATCAAACTTGGGAGCAGACTAGGGACAGTCTGTAAGTTGGGGAGAGATGTGGTGCCCCATCCTGGACACCCTGGCCAACCGCCGGGCTCGCCTCCACCCTGCCATCCATCACCGGCACCCCCAATTGAACATCATCATCATCAACATCATCCAATCCTTGGTCTGAACCTCTTCTGAGTCATCATCAGACCTCCAATCTCCCTCAATTGATCCTGCAAATCTACAATTCTCTTCTCTCACCACCACATCCATTCCTCCCACTCCCACTCTCACTCCCACTCTCACTCCCTCTCTCACTCCCACTCTCACTCTCACTCTCACTCCCTCTCATCAATCAACCCCAGCTCAATCTCACAGGCTTGGATGGTCCACTTGGACTCAGCTTCACTTCCTCCATCTTCCTTAATTGGTCCTCTGTCCTTTGCTTCATCCCATCTCCCCCTCCCCCTCCTCATCATCATACCCCCTCATGGATCACCACAACTTGCTCAATTGATCGTACCATGACAGCAATATTGAGATGATCCCCATCTCCACCGCCATTGACCAAGTCGCCGGCTTTCTTTGTCAGCTTTGTGATCAGTTCCAGGATCTCAATGACGACGTCAAGATGGATTCGCCCTTTGAAGATCCCCTTGCAGATCCCCTTGCTCCCTCCCATTGATCCTCCCAACCTCTTCGATTGTTGGTCATCAATACCAATATCCTCATTGGTCATCTCTACCAATATCCTCATTGGTCATCTCAGCTTGATCAAATTGCTCTCCAAAAACCTCATTTGGCTGTCTCAAGCGCCCGTCTACCTCATTCAGCTGTCTCAAGCGCCCGTCTACCTCATCCGGTTGTCTCAAGCGCCTGTCTACCTCATCCTTTCCACCTCCAGCTCACCGGTCTCCCGCGCGGCTTGTCCCTTGCCCGCACGGGTCTCAACTGTCTCCCGGGCCCATCAGCATGTTTGCGGGCCCCTCAATAGCTACTCTCCTGCCCGTGCCCACCATTGGCACGGGCCAGGGTCTTGATTCAACTCTTCTGTTTTTTTCTGAGTGTTTGTTTGTTTCTTTTTTTCTTTTGTTTTCTCATGACAATCATCCTCAAAAAAAAAAAAAAAATCCGCTCTATTTGTAAATCTCTCTTGTAAATAGTCTACAGACCTCTTTTCTATAAAAGGAGGGGCTTTCCCCTTCCTTTTCCAGAGAATCATCCATGGAAGTGTGTGATTATGTCCCCCTGTTATTGTGAAATTAGATCCTGATCCTTATCCTGGGTATATCTCTGATTGCCCCCTGATCCATTTTTGACCCTGAGTCTTTGCCCCTCTGTGGCCTGATCCTTATCACCAACCAATAGCCTTGCTGGTTGAAGAAAAATTCTGTCTGTTGGAATTTTTGAGTGTGTTATACCACTCCTTGATCCCTTTCCCCGACCATACTGGGCCTGATCCCTGATCATCTTTCTGGAGCCAATCACAATTGATTGAAGAGGTCTTATTAAGCTTAAGACCTGGAGTATTATACCTCCCTTTATTTTTTTTGAAGTGGCATTCTGCCAGCCTACTGTTGAGTCCCTTGAGAAGTGTTGAGGTTATCCTTGCTTCGAATCAGTTACTGTTTGCTTTTAGAGCTTCTTAAACATTGTGCTTTGTCTTGTACAGCCACCCTCAGTTATCTGGTACCCTTCAAGTGCTTGATTGCGGAGAGTTGGGCAGGTTCATTGAGAACCTGGAGGTTGGTTGGGTTTGAGTTGATCATCCCCAATCTTCTGCTGACAACCAGAGTTATTAGCTTGTGGGCGTTGTTTACATACAACAGCCTTTGTTCTTTGAACTCTAAGCAGACTTTAACTTCTTTTTTTCAAGTTTTTCCCTGCATAATCTTGTCTCAGATAGTGCTGTTCCATCGCTACCAAACTATTATCATCTTTATCCTCCACTCCTTGATTCCTCATTTACCAGGTTCTGGACCTTGATCTCGGTTACATCTAAATATTTTTGTAACACTCAGGAGGGCAGCCTAAACAGCACCTTTCCCCTCCACAGAACTGCCATGGCCTAGCACCGTTTGGAGTCTTACAACGTGTTTTCATACTGAATTCCCTGAAGAGAGGTGTTTAAGATCCCCAATATAATTCTGTCCCCTCTATAAAATATTTAATAATCAATTTATCTATATTGATTTATAAAAATAAACCATATCCAAACCTTGCAATAAGCTTTATCCAAATATTTTATGGATTTTTGCTGCATTGATTGAATAATAAATATTTATTATTTATTCTATCACCTCTGGTAGCTAAAGGATAGCAAGGATCTTGGCATCCAGGAGGCTGACAAAACCCACCATTTTGAAATACACCAGTTAAGGGGTAAGTGTATTTCAGAAAACCGCCATTAAGAATGGTAGATTTCTAATGGTGCTTTTGCAACTTTGATCCAACCTATTATTTGTTTTTCAAATTTATATGCTTTATAGTTTGAGTTACTGTGTTTTTATTTCATAAATTGTGTTTTTGGATCATTCTCTATGCATATGTTGTGCCATTAAATATGCAGGGATGATCTTGGTGGGTTGTAGTGTTTAAGCACAATACCTGCTGGTATTATGGCACTTTGCAGATTTCTAGTGCATGGGTCAGATCTGCTGTGTGGGGGACAGGTTCTGCTGTGTGCAGGAACCTTAGGAGCAGAAATTGCAAACGGGATCTTGGCTAATTAATTCTGTGGGATTGTCCCAAAAAATAAATACATACAGACATCAATAAATAAAGTAAACATCAGAAATCAAGCAAAAGGGAAAGGAACCAAAATCCACAAAGGTAAGGTAAAGAAAGCATGTTACGACTGCTACAAAAGAACAGATTGAGATGAAATAAATAGGAGATGATCAATGGTGTTAATTCCTTGAGAGAGTGGTGATAATGGGGGTGCAATGAGCTTTGATCTGGATCAAAGCAAACTTGTTGGTCTGGTACTCAGATTTTACCCTTGTGCGTCCTACCCGATCAAACGCTCTGGGTGCCTATACAAGCGCCTTTTGACGCATGTGTCAAAACCTGGCCTGGGCCCACACGCCCTTTATTCACCATAGTGAAGTCGTGCCACGGTCATCGCGAACACGCACTGCGGGAGCATACCTGGTCATATCTACTGAATGCCGCCCAGCCGGGGTCCGGTTTACTCGCGGCGGGTGACGCCACCCTGCCACACTCCTTTTGCATGCATCTTCACGTGGCTTTTTGTGCAAGCTGCATGCATTAACCATGGGTTTAGGATCTCTACAACTTCCTTTTGCAACACTTGTTCAATGGGGGCCTTTTGTCAATCCATTTAAACGGATGACTCAGTGTGGATGCACTATGATACCTTTCGCCTACGAAGCCTGACAAAGGATGTTCTTGAACCTCAGGTCTGTTCGGGCCATGACGGATGTCTTGCAGACCCTTAAATTCTTAGTACAAATGTTCTTACCCCTACAATCCACGAAGAGTCAGAAGCTCAGCAGGAATTCAACTGTAGCTTTTCTAGTATTGCCTCCCCGAAATGACTTCCCCTGTCTTCATCGCTTACTTGAGTTTGTCCCTAATGTGCGCCTTGATCAACATTGCACCAACAGTTTCCCATCTTGTTCATGGTCACTCCGGCCCGGCCTCGTTTGGAATTTGGGTGGTTATACTCAATTTGCTCGGCTTCGTAGGCCCTCCTAACCTTTCGTGCTTTCAACGACTTCTCCAGAGCTTGAGTTTGATCATTTGTCCGGCAGATCAATGGAGTTTTGTGGATGGATGATGCAGAGGACAGAGCCCCAGTCTTCTGCGATATTTCTGCCAAGGTATGTTCGTGTAACAAAGCGACTGCCCGTTTGCGACTCAAGGCCCTCAAGTTGATTCCGCGTCTTATTACGCCATGTTCCCCGATGCGACGCAGCTTACCATGGTCGGACCACTCGGGTTGCTGGTTGCGAATTGTTGTATCATACGCTACCTGGCTAGGATAGTCACACCCCACATACTGGGGGAGGATCACTCTACGGCCCGAATTAGGATGTTGACGGATTACGCCTTATCCTTTGGGTTTCCCGCCCTGATAGCCGTTCTGTCTGTGGTAGTCCAGGTCGCCCGTTATGAAGTTGAAATGCTCGTTGGTTGCTCCAGTGTGACTGTTTTAGCGTGGCCGTCAATCTTCATTTTCATCATTTGGCCCCCCGTCATGTGCGGTATTGCCTGTGGATATTCCTGTACGCCATCACGCTCTCAGGGGAAGTTCGTCTCGCTGATATATAACATTATTCCCACGTAGTTTATGTACTTTACTGGTTAATCCGTCAGCACAACGAGATTTCGCGGCTCGTCGCAAAGTCCTGTACACCCCTCAACATTTCTCGCTTCGTGCGCATGTGTGCCTTAGCGGCCACCTATCTGTGCATTTCGGCTCCGTATACGATAGCGGGCACAGTGACAATTCTCAAGGACATCGGACCCTATGTACCTTGGAAATCGTGGGAATATATTCATAACATTGATAATAAGGTTTGGATGTATTTCTCGGCAGCCTATTATGTGGCCTCACCGGCTTACTCATTCCTTCGTCAATAGTTTTCCGACGTTCGCATCAACCCTTCTTATCAGCTCAACATCCGGGATTGGTTGTCCATCACCGCTGGCCTTACAGTGTTTTTCTTTTTTTCATTTGCCAACGAATCGATTGTTGTGTACATCAAGTTTGCCCGCTTTCTTCGTCTCCGGCGATTTTTTGGCACCCATGGATTTTGGCGTGCGAGACCTTCGAAAGTTTCAGAGTCTCTACCGAGGTCATATGGCGCGTTCGAAACGTGAGTGGCTCTCAGTCGATTTGCACTTCAATGCTTTTTCGGTCAAGGGATTGACCTTCGAAGAACGTCGCCCCACTTCAGCTCACGAGGCTACCCTGCCCAAACCCAGAACCCTGCCGGCGCCAGGATTGACTCACCTCTTTCAAAGCATACGAAAAGTTTCAGCTGTGACAGCGTATGCGGTCCCTACTCAAGTGGTGCTCCCCGTCAGAATATCTTGCCAATTTTCATCACCCAAGACTCGAAACCAGATTGCTTTGAAATATCGAAATGAACGATGGGCATTCTTGGGATGCAATTGTTGTCTGTGTCAACATCGCCATTATATTTTGCTTTGTCGGATTTTTGTGGGGTTTGCGTTGATTCCCGGGATTTGACTTGAAGAAAGGATGTCAAAATCTGAAAGCTGTATGTAAAACCTAGAGATAACTTATCCCAGCAAACCTGGAAATGTTGTGAACATATTTTGACTTGAAGAATTCAATAAATAAGACATTAGCAACAAGATTCAAACTAAGAGGATAAAGATCAGGGTGTCTTCTGAGTTTGATCGTAAAGGCAGATGTAAGTTTAGAATAAGTATCAAGAAACCCTCAACAAAACAAGGCTTGTTTCTTTAATTTGAGGAAATGACATGAGCTAAAAGCAATACACCTGCAATTTTATGACAACAGGAAATCAAAGGAATCAGCTACTTGAAGGTTGTATTGAAGGATGCGCCCTGATAAAAATTAACTAACAAGAATTCACATCTTTTTCTTTCTGTTAATCATGCTTGGTGATTGATATTCCAAACAAATGGATTGGCAAACTTGGAATGGTCCCAAAGCAGGCCAAAAATTTCTTTTTAGGGGTTTTTATTTCCTTCATGATTTATTTTACATCTTTGCCCAACCAAGGATGCTCAAACTTTGCTGCTTGAAGGCATCAGAGTTCAAGGACCTCACTCCTTCTAGATCACCAAGGTTGTAGAAGGCTGAAATTTTTTTGACCCATCTTCATTCAATAGATATTTCAATGAAGAAAAACTTTGGTGGGTAGTCGAACTGCCTTTTAAATTTGGCACACTAAGGCACTTCAAGCAATTTAGATGAAGCCCAGGAAGCACAATGTTTTGTTTTAACTGCTTCACAAGGAATATTTGTCTCTGTTTGATTATTTTCAAGCAGCCCCTCAACTTTGTTTCTCAATTACCTTCCATTTTTTGATGATCAATGAGAAAAAAAATGTTGAGTTTTTTTTAAAAATTTGATGAACTTATTTTAATATTTGTTTTTCATGATTTTTTATAAAATTCAAATTTTTGTAACTATTATTCCAAATAACACATTCATACATTCAAGGAAACAAATGCTCCAAAATTTTTCCTGATTCAAACCACTTGTAGTGCCATTCAAAGGTGCTTTTTCTCAAACCAAGAAATGAATGGTTCATCCTCAAATTATTCAAAGACACCAAAAATCTCCAAAAGAGAAATTATATTGTTTATTAAAGTATTTTTGAATCCAAGAGCTTGTCTGAGAGCTCCTTATGAATCCTAAAAGTCCTAGAGCACCTGTTTGCTTGCAATTGTACCCATCTATCAATAAACTAACAGCAATCCATTGGGGGATTATTGACTTGTCAAATTATAAATATGGTCTTAATTTTGATCTCATATGTTCCTTTTAATATTCCTTCAAGAAAACAACAATGAGAAAGAAGATTTATTTTACCAAACTGTTTTCATTTTTTTTGGATCTGGCATGTTTTTCAACTAATTTTAACATTTGATTCTTTTGACATGAATTTCAAATTAATATTGATTTCATTTTTATATTTGTGTTTTAAGTATAAATGAGATTGTGAATAATCTAAAAATAAACATTGAAGAAACTACATACTTTTCATTAGTGCCATATTTTTCTTGAAAGAAGTACTTGAAATTACAAGAGCTAATTTTTTTCAATAAGTTCCAAGAATTATTTCTACCCACCATACAAATCAAAAGATTTACTGATAAATTTTTCAAAGGACTAGAAAATAATAAAATAAACTTAATCAATCTTCAAAATTGTTTAATTTAAGTTGGAAAGAGAGGAAAAAAAACACCCTGGCATGGTTCAAAACCCTATAAAAATAAATTTCATAGAAATAAATGTGATTGGAGGATGAAAAATTTCACAAAGAGATTTTGAATCCTAGAAGAATGAGTAAAATTTTTAAATTTTTGGGTCTAAATGAGTCTTAACTTAAGGATAAAGAAAATACAGATAATCGTAAATTTATAGGCTTTGAAATTAAGGTAAATCAAGGATGTGGAAATTTTCTTGATAGGATTTTACTCAGATGGATGGGAGAAACCTATGAAATTTTAATGAAGTTATTTTTTAAAGCTTCCCTCTATAGAAGATGTTGCTGTAAATAGTAATAATATAGGTGAAAATGGAGTAATTATATTGTTGAAGTCATGGCACCCACCAGACCACTCCTGTGTGCCTGGATTATGTAATCAACACCAGAGTCCACTTCAAGCTTTCTCATCTGTATACTGAGACCACAGGACAACCAATATCAACAATCAAAAAAGAGCCCAAACCTGGATCCTTGATCAACTAATCACTCAAATTGACACATTGCCCTCTTTATTTCCTTCCTAGTTTCCCTCTTTCTTCCTTTTTTTTCTCCTTTCTCATTTTTTCTTGTCTTCTAGTCTCATTCAATACACCACCTCAAAACTAAAACTCAACACAATAATACCAATTCCCTCAGCTTCCCCATTTCAAGTCAATCAGGATCTTTTTTCATGCTGTCTAAAGTCTCAACCTTGCCCCAACAATTAATCACCAAAAAATTATGTTGGTTCACTTTTTTGTATCTTTTTATTGTCTTTTTAAATTTTCCTGTTTTCCCGTGTTTATGAACCATGTTCTAATCCTCTTGAATATAAGTATTCTGGTTTTAATTAATCTTTATTCATCAGAATAGTTCATGGTTAAAAGCCAAAAACTCAATGGAAAACAGTGGAAGAATCATGGATTCTCAATCCACAGGGTCTTTTACAAACAATACATTCCAAGGGGAAATGCTCAAGAGAGAGTTGGAAACAATGTCCTTCCTCTCCAAGGAAAGCTAAAGCATTTTTCACAAAAAAAATGGTTCACTTCTTAAACTCAGAAGAGTACTATTAATAATTGAATCACACTGGGACCAACTCTTGTCACAAGATAATGAAAAAAATCCAAATTCTACTCATCTCAAAGGTTGACTTGGTAACCCACAAGATCTTAAGTACATCAAATTTCAAATTGGAAAAATGAATCTGGAAAGCAACCAAAAAGAGATAATCATCATCTGAAGCATCAAAACAAACAAGAATCCCCAAAAACTTACTTTTAATCACCTGCAGGAAGGACAACATAGCCATATTTTTTACAAGAATAAGAAATAAAATCAAAAAATGGCAGACATAGGCATCAACCTTCCTCAAGACTTACTATCCTACCTCATTCTCTTCAAATAACTAGCCTCCTTACAAGAGTTAAAGAAAAAACTGATGCATTTGGAAAAAACCATTGAGGCTAATGTTGTGTGCAACCACCTAGTCCACTTCAGCAACAAATTAAAGGCAAAAAATGTAAGTAAACCAGTTTCAATTGGAAACTCAGAACTGATCTCAAGTAGGAAAAAATTCAAAACCAATATTAAAATAGATGTGTAAAGGGTATCACAATCAAAGGCAAGGAAAAAACCACTCTGAAGAATTTTGTTTTCATCTCCATCCAAACAAGGCTCCTGGCTTCTGGATGGAAACGCAAGCTAAGTGGAAGTAAAAGAAAAATCAAAAAATGATTTGGACCATTATTAAACCTTTATCACCAAGTGGATCAGATCAAAAACCCTCTGCAATCAGAATCTACTTGTTGACAGTGGATCATCTGCCCATAATTTTTTTTTTAAAAAATCTTCCATCAACTTAAAAAAATCTGACAGGAAAGTGATATCCACGAGTAAAGAAGGTTCCAAAATTACCATCAGGGGCTTTGGGAAAGTGAATTCAAGCTGGGAAATTGAGGGGATTATAACCCTTAGAAACTTCCCCTTTGTGCTGGGAATTGTTGTCAACCTAATCAGTCCCAGAATCATGATCAATAAAGGTTGCTCACCCAAGTCAGAAAATGGAAAATTACAGCTATAAAATATTAGAACTTCCTTCTAGAAGGTATGGATGTGGAAAATCTCTAGGTTTTTATCAAACAATAAAAATTGGATCATAAATCTGTTTTGTGTCAACCACTTCTGATCTCTCAAGATACTTGAAGGATCTACACATTTTCTTTGGAAATGCTTCTGTGAGGGGACCAAAAAAATCAGTGGATTAAAAAACAACCAAACAGACATAGAGAGGTATTCTACAAAAATTCTGTGCTCAGAAAAATTTCCGAATCCCCACTCAAGCATTGAGCTACTCTAGCCTCAAAGCCATTCAAACAAATCCACCTAGATCTGGTTGGCCAAATCAAGCCCCTTTTTCACAGAACCATGAGGTAAATTTTTTGCTATTATTGATATTTTTATCCAACTGACTTGCTGGGATCCCCCTGCCAATCAAGTAACACACTCCCAAAATCTTGATGGAAATAGTCAAGCAAAAAAAAAAAAAACATATTAGGATATTATTCCAGAGCAGTATGCTCAGACAGTGGCACAGAATTCACCTATAATAGCACCATGAAAAAAAAATGATCACCTGATTAAAAGTGATCATTGTTTTTTCATGGTGTAGGTTTGTAAAGTATCTCAAAGATAAGTCATGAAAGGTACTGGTTTCTGAATAACATCACCCAAAAATGTAGGTATGAAAGGGAAAATCAAACCATACTAAAAGGTGGAGGGACATCTCTAAGCTCCTTCAACCTGCCAAAGAAATTCTTGTCAGAAATGATGAAGGGAATTTGCCTGTGTCTGAATTGAATTTCCTTAAAAAACAACACTCAATTTCCATTGAAGATGATGCACCAAATTCCTCTTCTCAGTTTTTAATTCAAGCCTCTTGCAATCTCTGTGATTCACCTAAACCAACCCAGGGGAAAAGGAAAAATGATCCATCAGAAAGGCTTTCAGGGATTGCTTGTTGGATGCAAAACAGACTATCAATTGTACCAAATTCTTTTCCCAGAAGTAAAAATTATCTCTTCCAAGCATTTCAAGTTCAACTGGAACTGTCACACAACCACCCCCACATACTATAGTTCATTTTTAGGTGTTTGTGAGTCAAAGGGGAGATGCTGAGTGCAAGGCACCAAGGCTAACTGCAAAGTACAAGAAGATGCTTGATGGCTCAACAAAAAGCAAGAAGGATGAATTTTTTCCAAATGGAAAAAACTAAGGTTGTCAGCTTTCTACTTGTACAGAGCAACCTGTCAAAAGTAGATAAAATAATTCATAAAATCAAGAATTAGTGGGAAATCAAGAAATATTGTTACCAATT
>JAOOQA010000021.1:1018114-1086354 GCA_025617555.3 Puccinia polysora | reverse complement strand
CAATCAGGGGCTTTGGGAAAGTGAATTCAAGCTGGGAAATTGAGGGGATTATAACCCTTAGAAACTTCCCCTTTGTGCTGGGAATTGTTGTCAACCTAATCAGTCCCAGAATCATGATCAATAAAGGTTGCTCACCCAAGTCAGAAAATGGAAAATTACAGCTATAAAAATATTAGAACTTCCTTCTAGAAGGTATGGATGTGGAAAATCTCTAGGTTTTTATCAAACAATAAAAATTGGATCATAAATCTGTTTTGTGTCAACCACTTCTGATCTCTCAAGATACTTGAAGGATCTACACATTTTCTTTGGAAATGCTTCTGTGAGGGGACCAAAAAATCAGTGGATTAAAAAACAACCAAACAGACATAGAGAGGTATTCTACAAAAATTCTGTGCTCAGAAAAATTTCCGAATCCCCACTCAAGCATTGAGCTACTCTAGCCTCAAGCCATTCAACAAATCCACCTAGATCTGGTTGGCCAAATCAAGCCCCTTTTTCACAGAACCATGAGGTAAATTTTTGCTATTATTGATATTTTATCCAACTGACTTGCTGGGATCCCCCTGCCAATCAAGTAACACACTCCCAAAATCTTGATGGAAATAGTCAAGCAAAAAAAAAAAAACATATTAGGATATTATTCCAGAGCAGTATGCTCAGACAGTGGCACAGAATTCACCTATAATAGCACCATGAAAAAAAAATGATCACCTGATTAAAAGTGATCATTGTTTTTTCATGGTGTAGGTTTGTAAAGTATCTCAAAGATAAGTCATGAAAGGTACTGGTTTCTGAATAACATCACCCAAAAATGTAGGTATGAAAGGGAAAATCAAACCATACTAAAAGGTGGAGGGACATCTCTAAGCTCCTTCAACCTGCCAAAGAAATTCTTGTCAGAAATGATGAAGGGAATTTGCCTGTGTCTGAATTGAATTTCCTTAAAAAACAACACTCAATTTCCATTGAAGATGATGCACCAAATTCCTCTTCTCAGTTTTTAATTCAAGCCTCTTGCAATCTCTGTGATTCACCTAAACCAACCCAGGGGAAAAGGAAAAATGATCCATCAGAAAGGCTTTCAGGGATTGCTTGTTGGATGCAAAACAGACTATCAATTGTACCAAATTCTTTTCCCAGAAGTAAAAATTATCTCTTCCAAGCATTTCAAGTTCAACTGGAACTGTCACACAACCACCCCACATACTATAGTTCATTTTTAGGTGTTTGTGAGTCAAAGGGGAGATGCTGAGTGCAAGGCACCAAGGCTAACTGCAAAGTACAAGAAGATGCTTGATGGCTCAACAAAAAGCAAGAAGGATGAATTTTTTCCAATGGAAAAAACTAAGGTTGTCAGCTTTCTACTTGTACAGAGCAACCTGTCAA
The DNA here is from genome assembly GCA_025617555.3 of Puccinia polysora. Taxonomy (NCBI): domain Eukaryota; kingdom Fungi; phylum Basidiomycota; class Pucciniomycetes; order Pucciniales; family Pucciniaceae; genus Puccinia; species Puccinia polysora. The sequence continues at coordinate 1,084,965 of JAOOQA010000021.1, read as the reverse complement.
AAGTAGATAAAATAATTCATAAAATCAAGAATTAGTGGGAAATCAAGAAATATTGTTACCAATTTGGATTCTCCACCTAAAATTAGGTAGGGCCACTCACTGACCTCACCTTTAGATTCTCACTCCTTATATTTTAAATAAATAGGATATTAACCAAAAGTCTTGACACCACTACAATGAATTCAAGCCATTTTAATATTTCAGATGTATTTTCATGTATGGTTTTCAAAACTAAAATTCAATCAGGATTGAAGTGTTGTGTATATCTTTGGATTTACAAGCAGATTTGTGTTTTGTCAGAATTCCCACACACAGCCCTGCATCCAAACAATGCAAGCTGTGCAAGTCAGATCCGCAATACTGCAGACAACTTCCAGGAAACCTGAATTCAATATGCACCTGTCTGGTGTCCGTGCCCTATCTCAAATTCCTGCTGTGGTGGCATTATATAGCCACGGTATTGGGAACTGCGCTGCGGTATGTGCGGTCAGCTTAAGGTGCAAAGCAGGCTCAGCATTGGGTGCGTGGATGGCTCAGGAACAGATGCTGTGGGCTCAGAATATACTGCAGCATCTCAGCAATCTGCTCTGAGGAAAAAAACCAAGAAACAAGTGTATCCAGTTTGTTTCTTGGATATTTCTATTTTGGGGAAAGCAGGAGACGGATGGTCATGGGGCTCTATCTGTGGAAGAACAAAAAAGGGCATTTTGGGCAGATGCGGACAGGCAGGGGGGGCTCCAAGTAGGGCACACCAGGAGAAGGACAAACCCAGATGGGTTTAATGGCAGGCAGATGGCTAGGTTTGAGGAGGGTGGAGGCTAGGTTTCTCAGTTTTTTGTGTACCACAGTGAGGTTTGAGAGGGATGTCCCCATAATTTGCTCACAACTCCAAGTTTTGAAGAGATCACCATAGCTTATGGAGACCAGGTTCCACTAAACTTGGAAAGAACAAAGGATAATTTCCCTCTCTCTCTCTCTCTCTGGTAGTTGTTTGAACAGCACACTCAGCTGCCTACAGACAATTGGGACAAATAACTTAAAATATTTTTACAACTCTGAGGGGTATTTGACTCTTGTTTCCACACTGCTTGCAGCTGTCAAGCCTGCATGCCTTAAGTCTGCAATGAAAAATCCTGTTGTCAAGGTACAGAATGCAACTGCTACAACCAATATGCATGCATCATAAATATTCAATAATTTGACTGAAAGATAGAGGAAAGTTTGAAACCTCCAAAAGTCAAATAAAAATGAATAAAATCAAATTATAAAACAGAAAAATTAAATGAAAAAAATAAAGTTTGTCACAAAACCAACACTATCAAATCTTTGGGGACCAAACAAATTGCCAAGTATTCCCAAAAAAATATCCTGGGAATGAAATATTAACAACTCAACAATCATATTCTCCTATCTCAACCCAAACACATCAAACACAGTCTTGAAGAATTGAAAATGACAGATTGAAAACCTTCAAGGGTTCCCCTCAATGTTAACTCCAATCTCACCCCCGCTTTGGACAAATATCACAAAGAATTTAAATCACTCAACATCAATTATTGCTCAGAAGTATTTCTAATGAACTATCTTGCCTGCCTCACTTTTCCAAATTTAAATTTTGCTGTATCTAGCTTAGCCAGATTCTGCAAGAAGCCTGGTATTCCTCATTGGCAAGAAGTCAAACGTTCCTGGAAGTATCTCAAGGCTACCAAAAACCTCAAACTCACTCTTAGAGTCTCAAACACCAAAACTCAAATTAAATGCTTTAGTGATGCCTTGTGGAGCAATGATCTGGAACCCAGGCGCTCTCAATCCAGAAAAATTTCCTTACTCTTTGGCTCCCTTATATCTTGGAGCAGCTATTGTCAGCAGAATGTCACCCACTCTACAACTGAGGGTGAACTTAATCCTTTGGTCAACTCTTTTCTCAAGGCCATTTGGATGAAGGTTTTAGTTTCTGAACTTTGGAGAAAGAACATCAAGCCCAGCAACCATTTTGTGGACAACAAAGGTCTTGATGACAAAGTAAAAAAGTTTGGAGGCCACTCCAAAACACGCCATATTGACATCAAAACAAAAGGCCTGTGCAAAGAACTCAAACTAGGAAACTTAATAATTGAGTTAATTCCCTCCACCAACATGAAAGAAGACGGCCTCACCAAGGCACTTAATGCCTCTTCCCTTGCTAAACTTATTCATTTAATTGATCCCACCTTTGTTCCTCTGGCTCCAGTCATACCATACACAGGGGTGTTGAATTTTGAATAATCATTCACCTTACTTCTGTCTCCCTTTTTATTCTAGTTCCTTCTTTTTTGATTCTCTTTCTCATTTATGTCACAGAAATGGAGCGCGCTCCTCTCTCAATCTTTCTCACCTCTATCTCACATGTCACCTATACTTTGCTCTCCTGATATAAGCTTTCAGTCTCTCAACCCTAAAAACCTCTTGTGCGTTCTCTTCAATCTTTCCCTCTCATCTATTCAATCCTGATCTTCTTAATTATCTAAGTTTCTGCTCTGGATCTCTTCTCTTTCTCAACCCCTCATCTTCCCACCAATCTGTTGACTTCACCACTCATCCTCAACACTAATTCTGTTGGTTGTTTTTTTGCTTTTGATCTCAACTCTCAAGAGCTCAAATAATCTTGCTTTGCACCCAAGACCTTCTTCTTCCAACTCTTCCAACTCTTAATCTTCTTGTCTCCGCTCAAGCCTTCCCCCACTCAACTTGTTATCAACATTCTTCAAATCTCAAATCTTGATGTTTTTTCCTTCTGATTTTACCAATTTTATTTTTTCATTTGTTTCTTTTCCGCTTATTCTCCTTTTTCCTCAGCCCTTTTAAGTTCTTCTTTTTTCATCTAATTCTTCAAAATCCAACAGATCTTGTAATGATGGCTTGTTTGGTATACTTGTTTCTGCCTTCATATATTGCTTTATAGGGCTGCATTTATTTGCACTGGTGGTTTTTTTGGTCCTACAAGATCCTGCCTGCATGTATTCCTGTGCAGTACTGGGGTGAGTCTGTACTGGTGCTTTGTTTGGTTCCACATGATCCTGACTCCTTATGTTTCTGTGCAGTACTGGGGTGAGTCTGTACTGGTGGTTTTTTTGTTTCTTTTTGAGAGTGGTTTCACATCCTCCTGTAGTTGCAATTGTTCCCATATGATTCTGCAAAGCCTCCTGTATGTGTATTTTCTGCATCTTTGTTTGGTTCTGGATGATTTTGTGAAAGTTTTACAGAAATATGAAACCTAGACCGGGCTGTTTCATTTCAAACATCAAGAATAGGTAAGTTGAGGATAAACAAGAGAAGAAAAGATACTAAATGAAGGAATGAAAACAAACTGATTCTGAATGTTCTAAAGGCCATATAATGACCTCTAAAGAGATTATGCATAAAAAGTTAGCTGAAGGGTCCAAAGACTGATCTGTGCAAGTAGCACCAATCATACTGGAGGTTGAAGGCAAGTAACTCAAATCTGATGATGAGTTGAATATTGCTACTTGACCTTTGGAGTTGTTTCACCAGGAAAAATTGTGAATCTCTTTCTGACCAGAGAATTCACTTCACCATCATGGTTTTGGAAATTGATTCAAAGTTTATAATCAATTTCCCAAGGAAATCACCATGAAATCTGTTTTTTTTCTGGTAGAGTTCACATAGATGGAAACAAAGTTGATCCATGATTGCTTCTGAGTCTCCTCATAAATTCTCCAAAAGTGATCAATTAACTCTCATTTGATTGTTCAAATTTTACCCAGTGTTTCTTATTGGTTTCTGCAGCACTTATCAAAGATGTCTTTTGATTATCCACTGTTTTTCCCGCAAGAATCCCCTTGATTTATACCTGGTTTCTCTTTGATTTTTTTCAGATTAATGTTTGATATCTTTCAGAGCTGTGTTATTTTCAAATAATTTGACCCAATTTCATCCCTCTCAAGTAAATGTTTATTCAATTGATCACCTTTTGTACTCTTATTTGATTCATAAATTATCAAAAATATCACCTACAATTTGATAAATATGGTCCAGAAACCAGGAAAGTCATTTTTGCAATTGATCATTTAATATCAAAGAAAAAATAGCTGAGATGAACTTTTTCTTGTATAATGATAATGTGAATAAGCTGAACTTATCTCCCATGTCCATTTTTCAAAACTATGTTTGAGCTTCTGCATACTTCTTTCCAAAAAGTAATTAATTAAAAGATGTTTGATTTCCAAAGATATCACCATGCATTTATTTCAAAAAAAAATTGAAAATAAACATTTCAAAAAAGGGAATTTCACATTAACATCACAAAAAACCTTATAAAATACTCATTTCAAGTTTTCTGTTGTCCATTTGATTTTAACAGGGTGTATCAAATTTAAGCAAAAACACCATTTTTTAATCACAGGTTTTAACCCAAATCTGCCATTTCAAACCCGCCATTGAGAATAAAACAAACCCACTTATTTTACATCAGAGCTGTCAAAGTATTTACCTGAAACAAATGTGTTTTTTAAAATAAACTATTTAAAGGCTTTCAACACTCCAACCCATTGTTCCACATCATCACCTCTGGTTTCAATCTCTGAACTCATTGGAAAAATTTTAACTCCAAACTCATCCAAAGATTCAATTGATTGCTCTACATCTCTTCATCACTATCTTCATCAATATCCCCATCACTTAATTAATCTCATTGATTAATCATTCTCATCACTTCATCACTCTCATTGCTTCATCACTCTCATCACTTTCTCACACATTATTTCTTCCAACACATCCTCCCTCTCATTAATTCATTGCTTCATCCCTTACTCTTTTTAAATGGACCCTCAGCAATTTTTCCCCCACAAGTCCACTAAAAAATCCAATGGATCAAAGAAAACATTCCCCAGGAGCTCAAAATCCAACAATCCCCACTAATCAGCTTCAAAAGGCTCAATTCAGCTCAAGAGAGCTGATAAAATCATCCTGGTAAACTGCCTCAAATCCTGTTTAACTACAATGCTTGCTTTGGATCTGACAATCAAACACAAGTTGGCAAACCTCTTTCCTCTAATGCTAATGGTTATCTCCTGATGGCCAATTAACTGAAGAATGAAAAAAAAGATAGGCTGGAACTTTCATTCAAACAGATGCGGAAGAAATTCAAGATCTATTGAACCAAGTATAAAAAAGCCCACTCCATCTCAATGAAAACTTGCTTTGGTATCACTGACTCTAATGAAGCAAATGGAATCAACTTGGTGGTTGATAAGTTGGAATACATTTGTTCTTTTTATGTTCAAATGGATTAAATCTTTGGAAAAAAGGCCAATATTACCCCTTTAGCAGCTTTTGATGCCCAAAAATCAAATTCAGTTGACGCTGAGGACCTGGATTGGGATGCTTGTCCTAGCAATGATTATCAAAATGAAAGCTATGAGCAACCCCAATCTGATGTGGAGTAGGTTATTCCAAAAGAGCCAGCTTGAATCACATCTACATCAGGATTGATAAATGATTTGAACCCTTCCTTGGAACCCTCACTTCCTTCTTTGGATGGTTCTCTTCCTGGGGTGGAAGAACTCAACAACTTGGCCAATGAGGAGCAATTTATTCCTGTATCACCACTACCATCAACATCTACTGAAGTAAGGAAACAATTTATTTTCTCTTCTGTCTGGTCAATCCTGATTGATAAAAAAATCAGGCTCATCTGTTCCTTAATGGCCCAATACTAAAGCCAATAAGGGCTCCAAAATCCCCTTCAAATGAGAGCAATGATGTTCCTACACAAAAGAAAAATGCATCCAATTGCATCAAAATCAAAAACAATAGCTGTCAAAAGAGGAGAAAAACTTCAAATTTATCTGGCTTTGAGGATAACATGGAGAAGCAAGATTTGAGTAAGTGCATTGCATTGTCATGACTTTCAAAATCAAGCTCATTCCTATTATCCTCCAAAGAAAAGTCAAACCACTAATTGAATCTGAAAAACTTCAATTTGAGAAAGAGAAGTGGGATCATCAACTGCCTATGGAGTGTCAAAAGCAGAAAGCTGAGATTTTGGCTCATCAACAACAATTGGATGCTGAGTGGCAAATGAAACAGGCTGAGCTGGAATTTCAAAAAGAGGAAAAGGAGAAGGATCAAGAGGAAGAACAACTCCAAAAGGAGAGGGAAAGGCTAGCCACAAAAAAAAGATAGGTTGTCCATAGCCATGGCCTGTATTGGTAGCAGTAATAAGCAAAATTACTCAATTGCTTGGCTATAAAAATATTTGCTTTGATAAAAAGTTTAAAAATAAAAACAAAAAAATTATTTTCAAATACAACAATGTTTGAGCCTATTTTTAACCACACCAATGAAGAAATTTTTATTATTTTTATTTACATTTTTTGGTGTAGAATATATTTGACCACTTTTCAAGTATTTTCAAGTTTTGAGAATTATTTTGTTAATGTGAAAAGACATAGCCATCCTAGTATGGGTGGCAGTATCCATGGCAAGAAAAGTACAATGCTTGTACTTTTTTTCCGCCCAAACCATTTTTACAATAAATTTTTATTTGAAATTGATTCCAAATCCCATGTCAGGGAAGAAAAATTGGCCATTGGATACTTGATATTTGTCCTTGTTGTTGATAATTTGTCCTTCAAATTGTTGGTTGGGACATCCAGTAAAAGGGAATAGGAGGAGACATCAACTTTTTCAATATGGAGAGAGTTGTAGAAGGAGTCTCAGGTTGTCAGCCTCCTGGATGCCAAGACCCTTGCTATCCTTTAGCTACCAGATGTGATAGCATAAATAATAAATATATCATTTAATAAATGGAGCAAAAAACCGTAAAATACTTGAATAAAGCTTATTGCAAGGTTAATTGGTTTGGTTATGTTTTATTGGTGTAAATCAATATAGATTAATTGATTATTAAATATTTTTATAGGGGGGCCACAATTAAATTGGACATCTTTAACACCTCTCTTCAGGGATTTCAGTATGAAAACATGTAGTCCTGGTTACTTTGGGCTCTTTAGTTTAAAGGATATTTTACCCAAAGATAATATGTATATAAAATACACAGTGGAGTGGCAGGGCCTTGTAACCAAGCTTCCTCAACAGAGAAAGGATAATAAAACTAACTGGTATATTATTAAATCCTTAGGGTATCTGTTTGGGACGTGCACTGATGGGTTAAACCTGTATACTGGGGTTATAAGGTTGTTCAGCAGTTTAAATTGATAAAAAGAGGTTGAGGATGGATATTATTAATCAGACTAAGCCATAAATCACTTACTTATCTCTTATAAGTATTTGATTGCCTTGGCTTGGTGTCTGGGTATAAATATAACTGGGTCTCTGCCCATCAATATCCTCAAAGGAGCTCTTTATTTATAGCTTTTTGAGTCCCAATATTATCCTTCTGAGGGTTAAAGGGGCTCAAAGGGACGGAAAATGAGACTAGCAGGGTAACCAGTGGTAGCCTTTCAGGTGTTCTTGGTGCTGTAGTACTGGTAGCATCTAATTCCTCAGGGTATGGGAATTATTCTACTTTATAATTGATATTAGGATGTGTGAATGACACTAATCTGTCCTGTTTATGTATTATATAATTGATTATCCTTAGTAAATGTTCCCAGTAATTTAATAATTATTTTAATAGACATTCCTGTGGAAATTTTGATGTCAGGTGAGTTCTAATTATGTATTAAATAATTGGAGTAAAGTCATGATATTGATTTTACTGCTTATTTTTGAGTTTCAGTTGATTTACTAAAATAATTACTTAAAAATATAAGTCAATTCATGTTTTTTTTTACATCATTAGTTTTCTTAGTATGTCACAAAAAATATCAATGTCTAGAAATTCTCATCAAAGTATATTCAAGTATTTTAATATATTTTTGGAAGTTGTCATTGTCTTATTTTTGACATTCTTGGTACTTTGAATTATATTTAATAAAAATACATATGAGGTTTGTTTAAGTATTTTTATATAATATTATGTACTTTTAGACTATCTACTATCCACAGGAAAATTTATTACATATGTAGAATGTTCCCGTGTGGGTTGTAGCATGTTTACGTGTTACCTAAGTTTCTCAGGCCGCCTGTCACTTTTTCAACGCGTAGTCCTGCGGCTGTGTACTTGTCAGAGGCCCGGGGCTGCGTGCACAACCTTGACAGAGTGACAGGGCTGTATCTCAGCCACGAGCGGGTGCATTGGCTGCCGCGGCTGCATGCAGGAATTGTGACAGAACACATTTCCCTCTGTAACTCCTAAAATATAAACAACACCACAATTCTGACTGAATTTTAGGTGTGAAACATATACATGACAATACGTGTGAAATATTTAATTGGCCAAAAGTTCAATAGTGGTGCCGTGGTATTTTGGTCTTTCTTTCCTTAATTATTAAAAAATATAAGGAGTTGGATTTCAAGGGAATCCATTTCTGTAATAATATTTATGTTTTTCCTACTACTTCTTAGATTAATTATATTATTTTTATTTTTACGTTACTTTTGCAGCTTGCTCTGCAATAGTAGCAAGCTGACACAGGTGAAGGTGATATGAAGGGAGCAGTTGAAAGGAGTGAGGCCAGATCTAAATTCCAATAAAAAGAATGAGGGGATATTGTTGTCCAGCATGGTTACTTGCTGGGAATAGTGTGCCAGTCTGGCTAATTTTCTGAAAATTTGGCCTATAATTTGTGACCCCTTGTAAGACCTAAGGTTCAAAAATTTAAACTCCTGGGGAGAAGATTGAATATCTGATCTCTTGAATAGCATCCAAAATTTTCAGCGGGATGCACCACTTTTTTCCATCCAATGGCCCACATTTTCCCACCCCAAAAATTTGAGGTACCAACTGTGTTAACAAACCTTTTGGATTGGTGAAGGAATGTTGTGCACAAGTTGATGTCCTTCTTTTCTTGCTAGGGTGGGTAAATTATTCAATGGGACAAATTTGATTGTTTCAACCAGAGAGTGGCAATTGGAACAATCAAGAACAGAAAATTTTTGAGATCTGAAGAAATGGAATGGTTCAATATTCTGTTTGGCCTTTACAAACTCTTCAGGGGTGGGTTTTTGAGTTTTCTTTTTTGCAGCAATAGCAGGGTACAATTCCAACGGTTTTAGTTTTTGTCAAGACCAAACCACCTTTTTTTTGAACCCATATTCATTTAATTCCAAAGAGACTTCAGAATCTCTCATTTGAGCCCTCTTTTGAAAAAGATCCCCCGCTTTCCACCTCTCTTTATGTTTTTCAAACCATCTACTTCCATCTTAATCACTCCCATGCACCTGCTGCAATTGGGGTGAGGATAAAGAAGGAAAAGATCCAGTTGTATAACATTTTGAGTGGGGTGGGAGAAGCAGTGGCAGTCCAGGAAGGGGGCAGGAGTCATCAGAACAAGGGGTAAAAAGGGGTTTGCATTGCATTGCATACAAAAAAAAAAAGATTAGTATGGTATAATCAAGGTAGATGATCAAACAAAAAACTATACTTGTACAAGCTGAAACAAAAAAAAAATAAAAAAACAGTCAGCTCATCTGAAAAAAATGACAAGGAGAAGGAGGAGGAGGGGGGAAGGTAAGGGGTGATCAATTGCAAATCAATCCAGAAATCAATTGCCAATCAATTGCTTGATCAATGGCAAATGAATTGAGAAATCAATTGCAAATTGATTGAGAAATCAATCAAAAATCAGTTGCTCAATCAATGGCAAATTGATACTGCATCAAACTGCTTATGGACTGGACCACCCATCGTAGGATTGACGTCATAGTTCTGAGAAATGGGTTTAAGAAGCTCATTGGTAAATAGTGAAGGGCGTTGGATTTGGCTCAGAAGTTGTTGGGTCCATTTGTAAATTGGGCCTATGTATTTTGTTTGTTGGCCAGCTGTGGGGGGTAGGAAGATCAATAAGAGGTTCTTCAACCACCATGGTGGGGTGGATCAAGATGGAAGTATGTCAAAGAGGGGTTGAGAGAACATGCAAAAGCCCAAGGGGAGGAGAATGGTAATTTGATCAATGAATTTGACAACCAATCAGATTTTTCCCAAGAGTGGAATGAGTTCAATTGGGATCGTGTTGAGTTGGATAGAAAAATTATGTTTGGAGGTAAAATATATGCATGAAACCAGTTTTAAGGTTCATTGGAATCAAACAACGGTTTTTGAGTCAAATGGTTCAAGGTCAGAAACAGGAAAGAGAGCTCAAGTTTTCAGGAAACATGCTGCCCTAATGGCTTGATTAAAAACCCTGACAGTTTATGATGCTACATGCCCCCGTCTAGGACAACTGGAATAATTCAGAGAGAAAAAATGGGGAAGGAATGGACAGTTTATGAATTTGATGACTTGATCAAATCAAACTCTGAGATGGGATGTAGATGCCAGGTCCAGAAAGGGGAATCAGATTGGATTGACTGACCATTGTACTGTTTGAGTGAGTCCAGGCGTTGTTTAAGCTCTTGATGGGCAAGAAGTGTTGAGGATTGAGGGACAGGTGGGAGGAAATTGTGAGCAAAGATTGAGTTGAATGGGTGATCTTGGAGGGATTTCCTAGTGGCTTTATCTTGGGCTGATGTGTGTCTATAACTCTTATCCCTTTGGAGGATAGTTTTGAGTCTGACAATGGTAATCCTTTGGAGGATCTGCAACCAATCACACAATCAATTTGCAATTGATTTGTGATTGATCAAGCAATCAATTTGCAATGGATTGAGCAATAAATTAGAAATTGATTGAGCAATCAATTTGCAATTGATTGAGCAATCAATTTGAAATTGATTGAGAAATCAATTGCAGATTGAGCAATCAATTTGCAATTGATTGAGCAATCAATTTGCAATTGATTGAGCAATCAATTTGCAATTGATTGAGCAATCAATTTCAAATTGATTGAGCAATCAATTTGCAATTGATTGAGCAATCAATTTGCAATTGATTGATCAATCAATTTGCAATTGATTGAGCAATCAATTTGCAATTGATTGAGCAATCAATTTGCAATTGATTGAGCAATCAATTTGCAATTGATTGAGCAATCAATTTGCAATTGATTGAGCAATCAATTTGCAATTGATTGAGCAATCAATTTGCAATTGATTGAGCAATCAATTTGCAATTGATTGAGCAATCAATTTGCAATTGATTGAGCAATCAATTTGCAATTGATTGAGCAATCAATTTGCAATTGATTGAGCAATCAATTTGCAATTGATTGAGCAATCAATTTGCAATTGATTGAGCAATCAATTTGCAATTGATTGAGCAATCAATTTGCAATTGATTGAGCAATCAATTTGCAATTGATTGAGCAATCAATTTGCAATTGATTGAGCAATCAATTTGCAATTGATTGAGCAATCAATTTGCAATTGATTGAGCAATCAATTTGCAATTGATTGAGCAATCAATTTGCAATTGATTGAGCAATCAATTTGCAATTGATTGAGCAATCAATTTGCAATTGATTGAGCAATCAATTTGCAATTGATTGAGCAATCAATTTGCAATTGATTGAGCAATCAATTTGCAATTGATTGAGCAATCAATTTGCAATTGATTGAGCAATCAATTTGCAATTGATTGAGCAATCAATTTGCAATTGATTGAGCAATCAATTTGCAATTGATTGAGCAATCAATTTGCAATTGATTGAGCAATCAATTTGCAATTGATTGAGCAATCAATTTGCAATTGATTGAGCAATCAATTTGCAATTGATTGAGCAATCAATTTGCAATTGATTGAGCAATCAATTTGCAATTGATTGAGCAATCAATTTGCAATTGATTGAGCAATCAATTTGCAATTGATTGAGCAATCAATTTGAAATTGATGGAGCAATCAATTTGCAATTGATTGAGCAATCAATTTGCAATTGATGGAGCAATCAATTTGCAATTGATTGAGCAATCAATTTGCAATTGATTGAGCAATCAATTTGAAATTGATTGAGAAATCAATTTGCAATTGATTGAGCAATCAATTTGCAATTGATGGAGCAATCAATTTGCAATTGATTGAGCAATCAATTTGCATCAATGATGGGGTTCATGGCTGATGAGTAAGGCAAGAAAGATTTGTCAAATTGGAATTTTCAATCATTAAAAGACTTGTAAATCCTTCATTGTCAGTAGGAAATAGCAACTGAATTTTTTTGAAAGCCAAGTTCAATGCCCTTCAATGCAACCGCATCAAATTTCCCATGCCAATGCTGGGGAGGAATTAATGCCCAAGGCAAGAAGCCAAAAGGCGGGAAGATGGAAAACTTTGGCCTCTTGTTGAACATAAGCTCAAAAGGGGAATTATTTCACTTAGCTAAAGAGGTTAGGCAGTTGGTAGTGGCCATGGCTGATCTTGCTACCTTGCCCCACCATTTGCTGAACAAATTTGACCTTAGAAGCATACATCTTGTCATGTTGATGATGGTATGGTTGGCCCCTTCAGCAATGCTTTTGTGTTGAAGGGTGTCTGGAGGTTAGACGTTGTGCTGGATTCCCTGCTCATCAAGTTTTATTTTCATTTTGTTGCTGATGAACTACCCTCCTCTGTTGCTGTCAGCTTGCTACTTGTACAGAGCAAAATTTTTAAAGTAGAAAAAAAAACAAAAAGCAAATCATAAAAATAAAAATAGTGAGAAATCCTGAAGTTCTATTACAGATTTGGATTTCTCACCAAAAATAAGGTAGGGTCCCTCACTGACCCCACCATTGAATTCTAACTCCTTATATTTTTAAAATGATCAAAACAAAAATTACAAAAAGGCCACGGCACCTCTATGGCTTTTTTTGGCCATTTTAATATTTCACATACAATTTCATGTATAAGTTTCAAATCTGAAATTTACTCAGAATTGGGTTGTTATGTATAGTTCAGGAGTTACAGCAGGATTTGTGTTCTGTCACAATTTCCCCCCACAGACCTGCATCCATACAGCAAGGGTACACGCGCCTGAAACTCTATATGTTGGCGCCTGTAAAGAAAACGGCATGAAATATACTGCTGGCCGGGAATGCCGGATTCCCACATGCAGTTGTCAGGGATGCATGCTTCAAAATTAATGGCATCACTCCTGATAGCCTGGTACCAGAAGAACAGGTTACAACTTACATGCATGCATCATGCATATGTAACAACTTGACGGACTGATAGAGGGATGTCTGAAACATCCAAATATTGAATAAAAAGTATGAAATTGAAAGCATAAGGCAGAAAACTTATGGAAAATAATGTTTAAGGTTGTCACATAAAGAAAATTATCAAATCTTTATGAATCATGAAACACACCAAGGAGTTTCCCTAAAAATTGTTAAAAATTAACAAAATGTTTGAAGGATGGCTTAGAATCTAAAAATACCCACTCCTGAACATTTCACTCAAAATTAAAAAATACAAAATTAAGAAATATTCCAGAAATGTATAAATAACAAATGAACATTTAAACAGATTCTGATAATTATTTCACAATCAAATATGACCCAGATAGGTTCAGATTATTAAAAGCTCTCAGCCTCCTGGATGCCAACACCCTTTCTATCCTTTAGCTACCAGAGGTTATGGAATAAATAATAAATATATTATTCAATAAATACAGCAAAAATCTGTAAAATATTTGGATAAAGCTATTGGAAGGTTGATTGGTTTGGTCAAGATTTAATATTATGAATAAATATTAATATGTTGATTATTAAATAAATTAATAGAGGGGCCACAAGCATATTGGGGATCTTCATCACCTTTCTTCAGGGAATTCTCTTGTAAAAACACAGACCTGGTTACTTTGGAACCTTTAATTGATATCCTCAAAGGAGTTATTGCTCAAAGATAATATATATATATATAAATATATGGTGAAATGGCAGGGCTTTTTAACCAAGCTTCCACGTCAGAAAAAGTATAAAAAAACTCACTGGTATGTTATTGGATCCTTTGGGTACCTTTTTGGGATGTGTACTGATGGGTTAAACCTGTTACTGGGGTTGAAAGGTTGTTCAGAAGTTTGAATTCATAAAAAGGGTTTTTGGGACGGGTAATATTAATCAGACTAAAGCCATAAATAACTTAGTTATATCCTATAAGTATTTGATTACCTTGGAATGGTTTCTGGATGTAAATATAACTGGGTCTGGGGTAACAATACCTTCCAAAGGGGCACTCTATTTATATCTTTTTGGATCCCAATTCTGTACTTCTGGGGGCTATAGGGGCTCAAAGGGAGGGGTTCTAAGGCCGGAAAGTTGACCAGTGGCAGCCAGTCATGTTTTTGGTGCTGTAACACATGTAAAATCTGATTCCACAGAATGTGGGAATTGTTCTACTTTTTAAGTGACGTATTGACATGTGGATAATACCTGATTTATCCACATGAAACTTATTTAGTTATTTATCCTCAGTGAAAATTAACAAACTGTTGATATTTCTTTTAAATACACATTCCTACGGATAATCTGATTTAGGAAAATTTCTCATTATGTAGTAGCTGATGGGAGCTAAATCATAAAAATGATTTGCTCATTATTTTTGAGATTTTGTTGATTTAATTAAAATAATCAATTAAAAATATATACCATGCAAATATATGTAATATGGTTACATAATCAAAAATTCCCAGTATTTCACGGACATACTGATGTCTTGGAGTTCTCACAATTGTATTATAAAATTTTATTTAAGATATTTTTCAAACTGTAGTTATCTTATTTTTGGCATTTTTGTTATTTTTTATTAAATTTCATAAAAATATGTCCAAGGTTTAATTAAGTTTTTTTACATGATTTAATGTATTTTTAGTCTGTCTAAAATTGATGGGTGATTCATCACATACATGGTATGTCCTTGTATTAGTAGTAATACTCTTATGCGGCACTCTAGCTTCTCTAGTTGTCTGTCAGCTTGTCCACCCATAGTCCTGCGGCTGCGTACCTGTCAGATGCCCAGGGCTGCTGATTTGGCTTGTCAGGTTAAGCAGAAAGCGTGGCAGCGCTGCTGCTCAGCTGCGCGTGGATGTATTTGTTGCCATGGCTGTGTGCAGAAATTGTGACAAATCACATTTCTTCTTGTAACTTCTCTAAATCAAATAATTCCTGCATTCTGACACAAAATTTGTTGTGAAACCTACACATGGGGTTTCATGTGAAAAATGGCACAAATCCTAAGGCCTCACCTCTTCAAAAATTTTCATAAATTATTTAAAAATGTATGCAGTGGGAATTTGAGGTAGCTGTCAGTGATTGACCCTAAATTAAATTTTATGTAGAATCATAATTTCAAAAAGTTTTTCTAACATTATTTCTCCTTTAATATACTATTTATTAATTTGTGTTATTTTGTTAGTTTTTTAACTTGCTCTGAAACAGTAGCAATCTGAAAAAAGCACTAAGAGGCATGCAAAACTTCCCCTTGCCAGCCTGCTAGCATTAGCCCAAAAGCACAGAGAAGACCCCTTACCCCAAAAAGGTATACATACAGCCCTTTTTTGGATGATTTAAACACCATTAATTTTTAATTAATCAATCCAGACCTATTTCCATCCGCAATCAAGTGCTTATGAATGATAAAAAAGTGATTGATGGACTCACTCTGATAGTATAACTATTATTTCTAACCCCATTCTTAATTCCATTGAAGAATATCAGCAAAACCCCACCATTGGTCCTGAGACCCTTTCAATCCATGAATTCATGCAAGTATCTTGGGGTTTCTTCTTGAAAGTAGTAAGTTATCTTGTTATAATTATGGCCAGCAATTAGCTGAGGCAAATGAGCAGTATTTAAACCAAAAGAAATGCTGGACACCTTGTTTCAATAATTGCCAATGGGGTCTCACAATGGGGCAATACGTTGGATGATATTGGTGATGAATTCAATTGGATGATGAATGGATGATGAAAAACAGCAGGAAGAAGAGTTACTTAATTACAAAAGATTGGCCTCTTGTGAGCCCATGATACAACAAGCCAAAAGGCAAATTTTCCGCTCCAAAGGAGCTCTACAGGCTCTACAGGCCTTGTTACTTGGTTTGGGCTACATCAGCCCGCATGGCATCAGTCCCTGTACCCTTACAACCAGCCTATTCCAGTCATTTCTGGTGTTTCCACATTAATGGGGCTGAACCAGCCCCTTAGCTTTTCAAATCCCTGGCAGGTTGTCTATTACAACCAACCTGTTACCTCACATGCTGGCTGGTTGCCTCATGCAACCAGCCCCTGGCCATACAAATGGCCAGGAGGGACCCAGGACACACCTGGGTGCGGTCTCAGACACACATGAGGGGGGGGTGTAATGGGCGGACATGCTGCTGTGGTGCCCAATCTGGGACACCTGTGGAGCAGTACGGGAAAAGTAAAATTTTTATGAATTTTTTTATAGCCTCCATTTTTTTTTAAAAAAAAACTTTTTTTTCGAAATCATCTCTCAGTTCAGTTCCCTGTTCTCAGCCCTCCCTTCTCCTAGTTGTCTAGGAAGATCTCTCAGTGCCCAGTGCTTGGTCCTATGTTCAAGTCACCCTTGCTTTGCGCTGCTACCCACCCTTTTGGCAAACACGCGGTGTGGTGACTAAATCTGGTTTTATTTGAGTGTCATGCAAAAAAAAAAAAAAATCAGAATTTTTTTATTAGTATCACTCCTCCAATTTCCTCATCCTGCCAAACATCCCTCTGTCCCAGTGGTCTAGGACGGGCCTCTCTTAGTCTCATCACCTAGGCATTGCATTTGATGCCTTCTCTCTGTGTTCCCCCCTTCCTTTTGGCTGAACGCACAGGCCAAGACCCGCTTGGCCCAAGATACATCCATCCCAGCTCCAATCTTCTCAGCTTCAACTCTGACAGCATTCAATGTATTACCATCTTCATCCTACTCCAGCCACCACCCAATCCAACAATCATCAATCCACCCGCCCAGGCTCCCAACCGATAACAATCAATGGCAAAGATCTTAACCAACAGGACCCTGCCTCAAGCTCAGATCCAAGCCTGGCTACTCCAATCCTTTGTGCAAGACCAATACTGCCATCCCAGTGCCGTCAACCCCAAGTCCAATGGCAGGAAAATGTCATCAATAACAAGGGTCTTGGCAGAAAGAAGAGCAAACTCCCAACCATGTCCTCCAAAATCCTCCTCCCCTTCAACCACCATTGAAGCCTCCAACCAAGTCACACAACCTTATACACTACCAAATAGTCTAAGATCACCTCATTGCTCCAACAAGCATTGCAGGATACTCTCCAACCCTGCCCACCATCATCCTCCCATGCAATCTCACTCCAATTGAGATCAAGAAAATCTTGACAACAACTCCCTCACCTTCCCCCTGGGACTCTCCCACCCCCCTTCCATCTTTGGGCGGGGGTGGAAAAGCATTGTCTACAGCCCGCGGTCACCCGCGGGTGGTCTGGTTCATTTTCTTTCCCCACCCTTCTGCCTTTGGGTGAGGGGTGGGTGATCCCAGTGTTGTTGCGCGCGCCCGTCCCCGGAAGGATGCAAGAGATGGTGAAGGGATGAGAAAGATCCCACCCCGGTCAGGGAGGCCGGATTTCCACCGGCCGCGCACACAATTTTTCTGATCATCTGGGAAAAAAAAACAAAAAAAAATTCCGCTCTATTTGTAGAATCAGTTGAACATAGTCTAACAGGGCCTCCTGCCCATAGAAGGAGGGGCTCTCCCCTGCCTTTTGGGAGGGAAATCATATGGCACCTTACCAGAAAGAGAACACCATCACCATCATCTTGAAATTAATTATCTGTGGGGTCTCATTCCCCTTTATCTGAGACTAAAATTTGGGTATATCCATGATTGCCCCTTGATCCTTGAGCCTCCATACTCAAACCATGATCCTTGATCTTTATCACCAACCAATAGCCTTGCTGGTTGAAGAAGAATTTGACTGATTGAATTCTTGAGTGTGTTACACCACTCCTGATCCCTTTATCCGACCATATTGGTACTGATCATCCTTTGATTATCTTTCAGGAAACAGTCACGTTTGACTGAAGAGGTTTGATTAAGCTTAAAAACTGGAGTGTTAAACCTCCCTTCACTTCTTTTGAAGTTGAATTCCACCACGGTATTCTTGAGTCCCTTGAGAAGTTTTGGGTTATTCTTGTTTGAATCAGTTATTGTTTTGCTTCTAGAGCCTCATCAAACAATTAGCTTTGTCTTGTGCAGCCACCCACAGTTATCTGGTACCCTTCAAGCGCTTGATTGCGGAGAGTTGGGCAGGTTCATTGAGAACCTGGAGGTTGTTTGGGATTGAGTTGATCTTTCCTAAGCTTCTTTTGACAACCAGAGCTATTAGCTTGTGGGCGTTGTAACTTACAATTGCCTTGTCTTGCTGAACTCTGAACAATCCTTGACTTCTTCTATTCAAGTTTTCCCCAGCATCATCTTGCCTCAGATAGTGTTGTTTCCCCAGATACCAACTACTATTGTCTTTATCCTCTTACATTTGGACCCTTGTTTACCAGGTTCTGGACTTTGATCTTGGTTACATTTAAATATTTTTGTAACAACCAGGAGGGCAGCCTAAACAGCACCTTTCCCTTCCACAGAACTGCCATGGCCTAGAACCGTTTGGATTCATACATTTGGTCCCCCGGGCTGGGATCAAACCAGCAACCTTGGGATTTACAGTCCCATCAATCATCAACTTTGAAATACGATCTATTTCTTTTTTCTGTCATCATCTAGATCCGTGGAGGCAACTTGTTCTAGAAGTAAGTCCTCCCAATTGTGCACCATCTTGGAAAGATACTTGTTGTTTTTGAGAAACCCTACTCTTGCCACATTTGTGAGTCACTTTGGAAATCTGCCCCTTGGATCTTTTAGGAAACTTTGCCAAAATGGAATCTACCAGAAACTCTTCTACTCGCCCTAAGATGGTTAAGATCAAGCCCCAGAAAAAGAACTTAGGATTCAATGGGACAAATGCGGAACACTTCTTGGACTTTTACAAGATGGCTGCTTTGGTGGACAGGGCTAGCAAATTTGATATGGCCTACCAGTTACAATTTTTTATCTCCTCTGATGAAGTTATGGAAATCATCGAGTTGTTTGAAGGTTTTGAACGGCATAACTGGGCCCTGCTGCAGGGAGCAATTTTGGCTTATTGGGGAAAAATAGATGTAGCACGATTTACTTTGCAGGATCTAGATAACCTTGTCTCCCAGTGGATCTCCAATGGTGGTGTGGCTTCAGCTTCTGATTATCAGCCCTTTAGGAAATCATGGGATCCCATCCAATCCTACCTTGTCCAAAAAAATCACATTGACACAGTGGATGAAATTTGAGTCCAATTTTTCCAATATTTTTCTCTTGGAGTGCTGGAAAGGATCAAGGACAAACTGGTCAAGTCTGGATCCATGATCACTACCAGGGATAATTGATTCAAGCTCCCCAGTTTCCTTATCCTTAGGGGAGTGGTGGATAAAGTTATGAAAGGTCAAAAAGCCCTCACTTTTGTGAAATCTAAAACCACTGAACCAGTTCACGCCCCCTCTTTCAAAGAGTCAAACAAGATTATGAATAAAATGGAATCTGATCGCAGGACCAAGAACCCTCAGCCTAACCAAGAAACCGCTACGATGGAAAAGATCACTAAACTGCTCAAAGCCTTCGAGAACAAAATGGATCAAAATATTTCCTCTCTTGCTGTTCCTAAACCTTCTAGTGCTGTTCCTAAAAATACTCTAGTCTGCTATGATTGCCACAGGGAAGGCCATGGAACCGGTTGAAGTCTCAAACTCCAGAAGGACTAAGATGAGAAATTGGTAGAGCAAAAAGGGAATAAATTTTTCCATCCTAATGGTTCCCTAATCCCCTTTGATTTGTCTTTCCCCATTCATCATGTGGTGGCCTCTTACCAGCCACCCCCTTCTATGAAGGAATCCTTGGCTTTGGTGGATTTCCAATCTTCTTGTGGTACTCTTCAACCCTGTTATCCTCCAGCTATTTCCTCCTCCTCTCTGGTTGGTACTTACCAATCCGATCCAGCTAGGAAGTCACATGAGGAGCCCAAACCTCATAAAGCTCCTTCCTTTCCAACCTCAATCCTCCAAAAACCACCCAAACGGCAATCCTCACCTGAGCCCTCTTCTGGTGTAGAAGACATGTAGGTGGAAAAAGAACCACTCATGGAAAGGTCTCAAGATCACCCTGATCCTCATCCCTCATCTATTAAACCTCCAAAATCCCCTGATCCTGTTCCTGCTTCACCCAATCTTCCTCCCTCCACCCAGCCCAAAGTTTGGTTTGAGAGGGGAATTTCCAAAGATCACCCCAATGCTGTGGAAGGGGTATGAAAGAAAATTTCTGATCTTAAAATTTCTGATCTTAAAATTTCTGATCTTAAAATTTCTGATCTATCTGTGGCTGAACTCCTGTCAATCTCTCCATCTGTTACTGAAGGAATGAAGAAATCGGTTTCTTGTTGATGTGTGGAAATTGGTCCTAAGGAACTCAAGGTCTCCTCTGGAAATTTGATGGAGGATTCTTGTGGAACAGATCCCTCTCCTGATTCTAGTCTTTACTCATGTCCTCTTGGTTTTCTTCCCTGCCATCTTGGTGAATCAGCAAAAATGGTCTCACTCCTTGTTGACTCTGGCTCTCAGCTCAACTTGATCTCAGATGCTATGGCCTGTAAAATTAAACTCAGCCCTAGGGTCAGCTTCACCTCTTCAGTGTATGGAATAGGAAACCAGTCTTGCGCATTGGTTGGAATTGTTGAAGACGTTCCAGTCCGGATTGGCCAAAACATTTTTGGAACTTTTCATTTCTGGATCACACGCTTGGATGGACCTATGACCTTGGGTCAACCTTTCTTAATCAATTTTGGAGCAACTCTTATGTTTTCCAATCAAGTTGGGGAGAGAATCCTCCTTCCTGATTCTGATGGCAGAAAGATTGAGGTTCCTCTTTGTTCTTTGGATTTTGGTCTCTGGGAAAGAGATTTCCCTGGTCATTTTCCTAAGTCATCTCTAAGATGAAAACAGAATGATAATTCTAGTCCTTCTCATTTTTTATGGGAGTAGTTGATCCTACTAATAGTTGTAGTTCTTTTCAGCCTCAAACTTCAACTCAAGGGTCAACTCTCATCCCAGAGGCTTATTTCTCCTTCTTTTCAACATTTTCTTCTGATCTCAAAAATTTCAAAAATCAAAAACAAGTCAAAATGGAAAAATCCAAAAATATTTCTTCTTCATCTGTTATTTCTTATTTTCCTTGTAATCTTATTTCTAATCAACCTTCTCTCATTTCCGGTTTGAATCTCCGCAATGAGTCTAAACTACATCCCAATCTCTATCTCAATTCTATTTTTGGTGGCTTTGGTATGGAAGAATATGGGCTTCAGTGGAGGCAAATTGGGGTAGAAGTAAGTCCTCCCAATTGTGAACCACCAGGGTATCCTACTACTATCATTTTCAAAAACCTACCTTGTGCCACACATGTGAGAAATGTATTACCTCCTGGGACTTCTTTTATCAAAAAGGCACCTTTCAAAAACATTACGGAACATCAAACTTGGAAGGCGTTAGAACTTGGTCTCAATCCTTGTAGTCAGATCTCTCTGGTCAACTCTTGACCAAAACAAGAATTGCTCTCTTTTGCCTCCAAATATAAACCAGTTGCTAGGAA
This sequence comes from Puccinia polysora, assembly GCA_025617555.3. NCBI lineage: Eukaryota > Fungi > Basidiomycota > Pucciniomycetes > Pucciniales > Pucciniaceae > Puccinia > Puccinia polysora. The sequence goes on along the minus strand of JAOOQA010000021.1, from coordinate 1,063,344 downwards.
AATCCAACCAGTCAACCGACCAATGCCTCTCAAACTCAACCCTCCTCTATCCCGCAATCCTTACTGTGGTTTACCTCAATCACTCTCTGGTCCATTCATCCCCTCTGGTTGTTTCACTGAAGAACGTCTGGGAGTAGTCAACTTTGGACCAGATGGATGACTTCTACCTGATGAGTTGTATTTGATCAAAAATGTCTTGGCTCTTAGGGAAAAAGCTATTGCTTTCTGTGAAGAAGAGAGAGGTCTCTTGAATGATCCTATGGTCTGCCTTATATCATTCCTGTAGTAGAACATGATCCCTGGCAAAAGAAAAAGATCCCAATCCCTGCTGCCAAAGTCAGCAAATTCATCAAGTTGGTCCGGGAAAAAGTACAAACTGGTTTATACAAACAGTCAACTTCTAGCTATTCCAGTCCTGTTTTCTGTGTCCTTAGAATTAACGGTAAACTTAGAATACTTCATGATCTTCAGCCTCTAAATAAGGTTACTATTAAAGAATCTGGTATTCCCCCTGCTACTGAAGAATTTGTTGAATCCTTCTCTGGGAGAGCTTGCTATGGTCTAGGTGACATTATGGGTGGCTATGACAAATGGTCCTTACATCCAATATCTTGCCCTCTCACTACTTTTGATACTCCCGTTGTTCTTTCCAACTTACATAATTGCCTCAAGGTGCCACCAACTTGGTTGCAGTCTATCAGGCTCAGATTGTTTGGATCCTCCAGGATGAAATCCCTGATCATGCTGGTATCTTTATTGAAAATGGCGGAATTAAAGGACCAGTTTCTGATTATAACAATGAGCTCTTACCCTGGCATTCAGGAATCCATTCATTTATCTGGTAATATGCAACCACTTTGGAAAGGATCTTGTTCCAAATCAAAGAATCTGGCCTCACTGTCTCAGGATCCAAATTGGCTGCCTGTGTCCCTGCTCTAGAAATTGTTGGTCATGTGGTCTGCAAGGAAGGAAGAAGGATGGCTCCATCCAAAGTCAACCAAATCCTCTCTTGGCCTACTCCCGTCAATCCAACTGAAGTCAGGGGTTTTCTGGGTGTTGTTACTTATGTTCAAATCTTTATCCCATCTCTATCCAAAATCTGTGCTGCTCTACGTTGCCTGACAAGAAAAGATGCTGAGTGGATCTGGACCCAAGATTGTGAACATTTTTTTCAGCTACTAAAAGTGATGGTTGGCAAAGAAATAGTCTTGAAAAAGATAGCTTACGGACGGGGAGCTGGCAAGATCAAATTGGCTGTTGATTCTAGTTATCAACCTGTTGGGGCTTTCCTCACTCAGGAAGATGAAAATGGTTGGGACCGTCCTGCTCTCTATGAATCCTTGTTATTTTCAGATGTAGAATCCTGGTACTCCCAACCAAAACTGGAACTCTGTGGCGTGGCTCAAATGTTGAATAAACTCCAAACTGTCCTCTGGGGTCAACGCTTTGAGTTAAAAGTCAATGCACAATCCATCATCAAAATGATCAATGGCCCTAGCCTCCCAAACGCTCCTATGACTTGTTGGGTTGCCTTTATCCAACTTTCCTCTTTTGATATTGTTCATAGGCCTGGAAAATCCTTCACCATGCCTGATGGTTTATCTCAACTTCCCCTTGGAGATGAAGAATTGAATGTTGGAGTGGACTTTGATGAGGAGGAGCCTTTAATTTTTCCAGTCTTTTCCTTTTCCTCCCAAGATTATTCTGGCTTCCAACAAGGTTTCTGGCTAAAATTAGAGCAGTACCTTTCCACTCTCCAAAGGCCTCCTGATCTCTCTGCTAAAGGTTTTTGACCACTCAAAAGGAAGTCCTCCAATTTCTTTGTCCAAGGTACTAGGCTTATGAAAAGAGGAAATCCTTGTGCTCTTGTCGTCGTCACTATCCCCTCTAACCAAGATTCAATCCTTGAAATTCTCCATGAAGCCCTTGGGCATTGTGGGGAAACCAAAACCTATCAACAAATATCCAAATGATTCTGGTGGCCATCCTTGAAGAAATCAGTCTCTCAATGGTGCAGGAGTTGTGAAGTATGTCAGAAACATGATCTTAGGCGCCTGGCTGAAATTCTTTATCCCACTGGAGAGTCCACTTTCTTTGGAAGGATTGCTATGGATGTGGTTCACATTAAGGCTGGTGGAGCTAAGTACCTCATTGTGGCTAGGTATAATTTTTCTGGATAGGTTGAAGCAAAATTTCTTAAGAACCTCAGCTCTGAATCAGTAGCAGCCTTCCTTTATGAGACTTGGACAATGCGTTACGGCTTGGATCAATCTTATTCAACTGATGGTGGCTCTGAGTTTGGTGGAAAACTGGCAGAGATGATCCTATCTCTTCCTAGTCAACATAGGGTGACCACTCCTAATTATCCTGAAGGACTAGGCATGGTGGAAGGAGGCCATGCCGCTTTGAAGGCTGCTCTTGTTAAGTTTGCTGGTGAAAGTGGAAAGAATTGTTGCAAATTCCTTCGTCTGGTGCTCTTCTCTGATCAAATTTCAACTAAAAAAACCACTGGCTACTCACCTTATGAAATCATCTTTGGACAGAGGGCTGTACTGCCTCTTGATCTGGAAATGGAATCTTTTGTAGGTATTTCTTGGGAAAAGGTTTCCTCCACCACTGATCTATTAGTTGCCAGATCCAAGCAACTGGAGCAAAGTGAAGATGTTTGTGACAAAGCTTATCAGAAAATGATGGAGTCAAGGGAAAAATCAGTCCAGTATTGAGAGTATAAGCATTCCAATTAATTCAGGGACCCCTTGAATCCTGGTGATCTAGTTTTAGCTTATAAATGATAAATTTCTGAAGTTAAATTTAAGAAATGATAATCAAAAAGACGGCTGCACAGAGCCACGTATCAGTAAAAGAGTGACAAAAGAAGAAAAAGAGGAAAGAAGAAGAAAGAAGGCACGCATAAAACCAACATCAAGCGGATTGACTCTAGAAATAGAGGAAAGAAGTTATTGAGAGAAGAGCAGTTGATGAAGTCGTTGATAAAGGTGAGTGGTCTGATTTGAAAGAAGACTGTGAGTTAGATCAGGAGATTTAGAGCAAGGACAAGACCAGCCAAGCCAGACATACTTGAGATTGAAGTCATCCAGGAGTGAGGTTTGAGGTGGAAGAGATTGCGAGTGAGAGTTAGGAAAGGATAAGAAAAGAAAATAGAAGAGACAAGAGGAGATAGAATGAATCAGAAGAGGCCATGAGATTGGTTGAGAGCGATAGTTGTGGATTGAGGTGTATTGAGGTTTGGAGTTGATTGAGTTTTGTAGTGTTGAGTTGAGTTTGATTTGGTTCAGTGTTTCAAGAGAGGTTCACCCTTCCGGGAGTAGAGTTTTGGTTAAGTTAGGTAGACAAGAGCGCGCGCGTGTGGGTAGGCAGTTAGGTTAAGAGTTGGGAGCGTGCGCTTGAGTGCAGTAACAGCTCGTGAGAGGAAAGAGAGCTCAAGAGAGCATAAAGAAAATAAAGAAAAAGAAACATGAATCATCAAACATAAAAGAAAAGAAGCAAAAGAATAAAAGAACAGAAACTAAGGAAAAAAAAGAAAAGAGAAGAAGGAAAAATAAGAGTAAATATTCAACACACCCCGTGTCTGGTAGGGCTGGAGACAAGAGAGAAATCAGGATTGATAAGAGAGGTGAGATTTGCTAAGAGATTAGGTGGTAGGGCCTTCGTGAGTCCGTGGGCGTTCATGTTCTCAGAGGGAATGAGATTGATGACAAGACTTCTGCGTTTTAATTCTTCCCGTATGGCCTTAGTCTTGATGTCAATATGTCGAGTTTTTGAGTTACAGCCAAACTTTTTGAGTTTATCGACAAGACCTTTATTATCTACATAATGATTTCTGGGTTCCACATCTTTCTTCCAGAGTTCAGAAACTAAGTCTTTCATCCAAATGGCTTCCAGAAAAGAATTGACGAGCAGATTAAGTTCCGCTTTGGTAGTTGAGTGAGTAACGTTTTGCTGACGGTAGCTTCTCCATGAGATGAGAGATCCAAAAAGCAAGGATAAATGACCAGATTGCGATCTTCTGGTTTCTAGATTGTCACTCAAGGTAGCATCGCTATAACATTGAATTTGAGTTTTGGCGTTGCGGACAGAAAGCAAAAGTTTGAGGTGTTTTTTTGCGTTTAAGTACTTCCAGCAACGCTTCACTTCCCTCCAGTGCTGGATGCCGGGTTTTTCACAAAATCTAGCAAGACTAGAGACTGCAAAACTAAGATCCGGACAAGTTAGACAAGCAATATAGTTCATGAGAAAGAGAGCCGATCGATAGTTGACGTTAAGAGACAAAAACTCTTGATGTTCATCATTGGACGCAGGGGATAGATTTGTGTTAGCAGTGAGAGGAACAGAAGAGGGTTTGCAATCCATCATTTTGAATTCTTTGAGTCCGTGATCAATGTGTTTGGGCTGAGACAGTAAGATTGAGTCGTTGAGTCTTTCAAATTTCATTCCTAATATAGTGTTGGGTTCATGATGACTAGAGCTAGGAAATCTTTTGAGAAAATTCGTTAAAAAATTATTGCCGGAGCCTACTAGGATGAGATCATTGACGTGGAAGAAAAGAACTGAGTTGGTTGAAGGATGGATGTAAAGGCAGGGGTCTGACATGGATTCATGGAAGCCCTGTTTGCAGATCCAAGACGTAAGAGTACTGAACCAGTTGAGCGGAGCCTGTTTTAGACCATATAGAGATTTGTTCAGGATGAGATATTTTGAAGTTCGCTTAGATCCTTTGGGTTGCTTTATGATGACAGTGTCGGACAGTGGGGCATGTAAGAAGGCGCTTTTAACGTCAAGTTGAGTTATGGGAAGGGAATGATAAAGCCCAAAGAGAAGAGCAATTTGGAGGGGAGCTGCCTTTCCGGTGGGAGAGAAAGTGTCGAGATAGTCTATTCCATAGATTTGATCAAATCCTTGGACGCAGAGTCAATTTTTGAAGATAAGGGGATTGCCGTGAAAATTATCCTTAAGACGGTAGACCCAAGTTGTATTGAGTGGATTTGCAGGTTCAGGTCTGTTGTAGTCGTCCCACACTTTGAGATCCTCAATACCGTTGAGTTTGACTTCCATAGAAGCATCCAAGTTGAGAGAGTCAGGGCATTTATTGGCTTGTTTGTAAGTCTTAGGCACAAAGTAGTGGTGGTAGCCATATTGTTGAGGAGGGTTGATGGATGATTGGTCTCAAAGAGCGTAGGTTGGATTGAGTTGAATAGCAAGATTTTCGGATTCTTCAGAAGAGGAGCCAGAGAGATGATCGTCTGAAGGTTTGGGAGAGAGAGAGGGAGAAGAATCATGCCTGTTGGGTTCAACAGGATTGTTAGGAGTAGGAGGAGCGGAAGAAGATTCCGGGAGAGAGAAGGAAAGGGGAAGATCAACATCCAAGTTAAGATGAGATGGTATGTTGGATTTGGAAGCGGGAGAGGATGATTGTGTCTGGGAGGAAGAAGAATTTTTGAGTATCTTTACGTGTTTGGAAGAAATGATAGAATTGCCAGGGCACAGAATACGGTAGGAAAGAAAGTGAGGGTTATAGCCCACAAGGATGCCGGCAAGGCCGCGTTCTTTGAATTTTTCGCCTTGAGCAACCTTGGTGTTGAGGTAGACAGCCTTGGAGCGAATTGGATGGAAGTAATTGAGAGGAAGAGTTTTATTGATGAAAAGTTGATAGGGAGAGGGTGAGGCTGAATTCTTGGGGATTTGATTGAGAACTAGACAAGCTGATTTAGAGACTTCAGCCCAGAGATTGAGCGGCAACTTGGAGCTTTGAAGAATGGCTCGAATTGATTCAGTAAGTGTTCTGTTGGCTCGTTTGACTTTGCCATTGTGTTCATGATGGTAGGGTTCAGAGACAAGATGTTGGATAGAGTTTGATTGAAAGAAATCCTTCAAGTCCAATGTAAGACTCCAAACGGTGCTAGGCCGTGGCAGTTCTGTGGAGGGGAAAGGTGCTGTTTAGGCTGCCCTCCTAGGAGTTACAATAATATTTAAATGTAACCGCAATCAAGGTCCAGAACCTTATGGATGAGAAATCAAAGTAAGGGAAGAGGATAAGAGTTGTCGGTAGCGATGGAAACAGCACTATCTGAGGCAAGATGGTGCAGGTAAAGACTTGAAAAAATAAGTTAAGGTTTGCTCAGAGTTCAATAGAACAAGGCAGTTGTAAGTAACAACGCCCACAAGCTAATAACTCTGGTCGTCAGCAGCTGATTAGGAAAGATCAACTCAATCCCAACCAACCTCCAGGTTCTCAATGAACCTGCCCAACTCTCCACAATCAAGCGCTTGAAGGGTACCAGATAACTGTGGGAGGCTGAAAAAAACAAAAGCAATTTGTTTATGAAGCTCTAGAAGCAAATCAATAACGAATTTGAGCAAGAATATCCCAACACTTCTCAAGGGACTCAAGAATAGCGTGGCAAAATTCAACCTTAAAGAAGAAGGGAGGTATAACACTCCAGGTTTTAAGCTTAATAAAAACTCTTCAATAAAACGTGATTGGCTCCAGAAAGATGATCAAGGAGAGATCAAGACCAGTATGGTCGGAAAAAGGGATCAGAGTGGTATAACACACCCAAGAATTCAGACAGACAGGAATTCTTCTTCAACCAGCAAGGCTATTGGTTGGTGATAAGGAACAAGGTCACAAGGGACAGAGTTTGAGTATGGAGGCTCAAAGGATCAAGGGGAAATCATGGATATACCCGGATAAATTGCTCAGATAAGTGGGAAGGATGCCCACGGATAAGTTGATTTCTGATGATGGTCTGATTGGATGCTAGGATGATGATGATAGGATCCCCTGATGCTGGGCCAAAAGGCAGGGGAGAGCCCCTCCTTTTATAGACATGAGGCCCTGTATACTATGTACAAGAGAGATTTACAAATAGAGCAGAAAATTTTTTTTTTTTTTTTTTTTTTTTTTTTTTCTCTTTTTTTTTTTTTGAGGATGATTGACATGAGAAAACAAAAGAAGAAAAAAAAAGAAACAAACAAACACTCAGAAAAAAAAGAAGAGTTCAATCAAGATCCTGGCCCGTGTCAATGGTGGGATTGTGCGGGAGAGTAGCTATTGAGGGGCCCGCGGAAAGGCTGATGGGCCCGGGAGACAGCTGAGACCCGCGCGGGCAACAGACAAGCTGGGCGGGAGACCAGCCAGCTGGAGGTTGTGAGTAGGAGGATCCAATCCAACCGGTCGGTAGGAGAGTGAGGGAGCCCGCATACGTTGGCTAGGTACGGGTAGAGGGAGGGGATGATGATTGGGTGATGAGCAAGCCGGTAAGATGGTGTAGAGGACGGTTGTTGGGGTGAGTCTGATGGGCACGTTGTGGGTGCTGATCGGAAGGGATCACCGTTGTTCATGGGTGGATTGATCTCTAGCAACGGGGGCGCAGGCTGAGGTTTTGATGATTGTCTTCCGAAACCGAGTACATCCCTGGATTGACGAGAGGCTTCGTATTGCCAGTACTGGAAAGGATCCTTGCTGCTGATACTATGACCGCTCAAGTAGTGAGCCGAGGGTTGGTCGGTCTCACTGAGTTCGGATTTGGTTGAGACAGAGCTGAGCCAGGTCTGGCGACCTTGAAGAGGAGTAGGGTTGAGAGGATCATGGGAGTTGATGGTTGAGGAGGTGGATGATGATCTGGGAGGGTGATGGTGATGGAGATGGTGGAGATGAGAGAGTTGATGGAGTGATTGGATGGAGTGATGATGATCTGAGCCAAGGATGATTTCTTGGTCAGCGTAGATGCTGAGGATGCGGGAGCTGGGGACTTGGGCGGTGGCCTGGGAGCTGGGTACCCGACCGGTCGAGGGTCTGCGGTGGGGGACTATGCTTGAGATCAAGGAGGAGGAGGAGGAGATGGACTGGGGTCGACAATTGCTTGCATCACCAAAAGTCAGGGCCGCGAGCGCAACAAGTGGGAGTTGAACATAGGAAGAGAGGATCAAAGTGGACAGACAGGCAAGAGACCTGTCCTAGACCGCTAGGACAGGGAGAAGTTGAGAGATGGGGGGAAATGAAGGTACCCATAGGGGTACAACCGAAAAAGATATTTTTTTTTTTCGTGGTGTCCCGGATTGGTCACCAAATCTCTCCCCAACTTACAGACTGTCCCTAGTCTGCATCTAAAATTTGAAGGGATTAAAAAAAAAGCAGGGAACAAAGAAATTGAAGCAAAGATTGGCCATTTCTTGATCTTGAGAGCAATTGAAGAGTTGAGGAAAATATCTTGATTCTTCCAAATGAGCCCTAGAAGCGGCAGGAATAGAACAAGGAGGGCGTCCCAGGTGCTCACATATTTGGCATACAGTAGAGTTTTACAAAAAACGCAGCAAATGACCCTGGTGGTGCACAATTGGGAGGACTTACTTCTGAGATAAGTTGCCCCCACGACAATGAAACTTCTTGAATTGATCAGCAGAGAACCTTCTGGCCAACTGAGTACCATCCAGCTCCTCCAAAACATAAGATCCACCTCTAACTTGATGAATCACTTGATAAGGGCCATTCCAACAATTAGAGAAAAGCTTGCCCCACTGGGTCTCCAAAGATCGATTATAAGCTAAAACTAGGTCACCAGGGTTCAAGGGCTCCCTGATTCGATTAGAGTGCTTGTCCTCCCAATACTGGAAGGATTTTGCTCTGGAATCCATCATTGTTTGATAAGCTTCATCACAAACGTCTTCACTTTGCTCCAGTTGCTTGGATCTAGCAACTAACAGATCAGTGGTTGAGGACACCTCCTCCCAAGAGATACCCAAGAAAGATTCCATTTCCAGATCCAAAGGAAGGACTGCGCTTTGACCAAACATGATCTCATAAGGTGAGTAGCCAGTAGTCCTTTTGGTTGAGATTCAATCAGAGAAGAGAACAAGAGGAAGGAATTTGCAACAATTCTTGCCACTTTCACCAGCCAGTTTAATAAGTGCAGCCTTCAAAGGGGCATGGCCTCATTCCACCATGCCTTGGCCTTCAGGATAATAAGGAGTTGTAACTCTATGTTGTCCAGGAAGGGATCGGATCATTTCAGCAAGCTTGCCCCCAAATTCAGAGCCACCATCAGTAGAGTAAGATTGAGCCAGGCCATAACGCATTGTCCAGGTCTCGTAGAGGAAAGCTGCCACTGATTCAGAGCTAAGGTTCTTAAGAAATTTTGCTTCAACCCATCCGGAAAAATCATCTCTAGCCACAATGAGGTACTTAGCACCACCTGCCTTAATATGAACCACATCCATAGCAATCCTTGCAAAGACAGTGGACTCCCCAGTAGGATAACGAATTTCAGCTGGGTGCCTAAGATCACGTTTTTGACAAACTTCACAACTCTTGCACCATTGGGAGACAGATTTCTTCAAAGATAGCCACCAGAACCGTTCGGATAGTTGTCAATAAGTTTCAGTTTCCCCATGATGACCAAGGCCTTCATGGAGACTTTCAAGGATAGAATCTTGTTTAGAGGGAATAGTAACAACAATAAGAGCAAAAGGATTTCCTCTCTTCATAAGTCTAGAACCTTGAACAAAAAAATTAGAAGAATTTTGTTTAAGAGATTGAAAGTCCTTAGCAGAGAGATCAGGAGGTTTTTGAAGAGTTGAAAGGTACTGCTCTAATTTAAACCAGAAGCCTTGTTGAAAGCCAGAATAATTTTGAGAAGAAAAAGAGAAAATAGGTTGGATTAAAGGTTCCTCTTCATTGAAATTGGTTCCAACATCAGATTTGTTTTCCCCAAGAGGTCGTCGAGATAAACCGTCAGGCATGGTGAAAGATTTTCCCGGCCTGTGAACAATATCAAAAGAGAAAAGCTGGATAAAGGCCACCCAACGAGTCATAGGAGCATTGGGAAGACTGGGAGCGTTCATCATTTCAATGATGGATTGAGCATCAACTTGCAATTCAAAATGTTGGCCCCAGAGAACGGTTTGAAGTTTCTTCATCATTCCAGCCACACCACAGAGTTCCAGTTTGGGCTGGGAATATCTAGATTCTACATCTGAAAACAACAAATATTCATAAAGAGCAGGACGGTCCCAACCATTTTCATCTTCCTGAGTAAGGACGGCCCCAACAGATTGATAACTAGAATTGACAGCCAGCTTGATCTTGCCAGCTCCAGGTCCATAAGAGATCTTTTTCAAAACTATGTCTTCACCAACTATCCTTTTGAGTAGCTGGAAAGCACATTCACAATCTTGGGTCCAAATCCATTCAGCATCTTTTCTGGTTAGTCGACGCAAGGGTGCACAGATTTTGGATAAAGATGGGATAAAGATTCTAACATAAGTGACAACACCTAGAAAGCCCCTAACTTCAGTTGGATTGTTTGGGGTAGGCCAAGAGATGATCTTGTTGACTTTGGCTGCTGCCATCCTTCTTCCTTCCTTGCAGACCACATGACCAACAATTTCCAGAGCAGGGACACAAGCCGCCAGTTTGGATCCAGAGACAGTAAGGCCAGATTCCTCAATTCGGAACAGAATCCTCTCCAAGGTAGTAGCATATTCCCAGATAAAACGAAAAATTCCTGAATGCCAAGGTAAGAGCTCATTATCATAGTCAGATACTGGACCTTTAATTCCTCCATTGTCAATAAAGATACCAGCATGATCAGGGATTTCATCCTGGAGGATCCACATCATCTGAGCCTGATAGACTGCAACCAAGTTGGTGGCTCCTTGAGGCAATCAAGTAAGTTGAAATCGACCAAGAGGAGTATCAAAAGTAGTGAGAGGACAAGAAATAGGATGTAAGGATCATTTGTCATAGCCACCCATAATATCCCCTAGACCATAGCAAGCTCTTCCCGCAAAGGATTCAAAAAATTCTTCAGTAGCAGGAGGGATACCAGAGTCTTTAATAGTAACTTTATTAAGAGGTTGAAGATCATGAACTATTCTAAGTTTACCATTACTCTTGAGGACACAGAAGACGGGGCTGGAGTAACTAGAGGTTGAATGTTCATACAGGCCAGTTCAAACGTGTTCCCGGACCAACTTGATGAATTTGTCAACTTTAGCAGCAGGGATAGGGATCTTTTTCTTTTGCCAAGGATCATGTTCAACTACAGGGATGATATAAGGGAGGCCATAGGATTCCCGCAAGAGACCTCTCTCTTCTTCACAGAAAGCAATAGATTTTTCCCTTAGAGATAAGACATTTTTGATTAAAATTTAACTCATCAGGAAGAAGCCATCCATCTGGACCAAAGTTGACCACCTTCAGACGATCTTCAGTGACCCGTACATTAGGCACAAAGGGACCAGTAAGAGATTGAGGAAGACCACAGTAAGGATTGCGAGATAGAGGAGGACGCATAAGGGGAGGATTGAGGTTGAGAGGCATAGGCTGGTTGACTGGTTGGATCTTCTTAGCAAATGGCTTATACTTAGTGGCAAAAGAGAGAAGTTCTTGTTTCCTCCAAGAGTTGACCAGAGAGACTTGATTACAAAAGCTGAGTCCAAGTTCCAACATCTTCCAAGTCCGATGTTCTGCAATATCCTTGAAGGGTGCCTTTTCCATAAAAGGAGAACCAGGAGATAATACGTTGCTCACATGTGTGGCACAAGGTAGGGTTTCGAAAATGACGGTAAAAGATTGCCCTGGCAGTGCACAATTGGGAGGACTTACTTGTACCCCAAATTGCCTCCACTGAAGCCCATATTCCTTCATACCAAAATCGCCAAAAACAGAATTGCAATTAGGATCTAGTTTAGACTCATTGCGGAGATTCAAACCCAAACTGAGAGAAGATTGATCAGACTCAAAAGTAGAAGGAAAAGAAGAAACAACAGATCCAGAGAGAGAAGGAGATGGAGAAGAAATATTTTTGTATTTTTCTATTTTGATATGTTTTTGTTTTTTAATATTCTTGAGCTCAGAAGAGAATGATGAAAGGAATGAAAAATAAGCCTGAGGGATGGGAGTTGACCCTTGAGTGGCAGTCTGAGGCTGAAAAGAACTACAACCATTAGTAGGATGAACTATTCCCCTAAAAAATGAGAGGAACTAGAGTTATCCTTCTGCTTCCCCTTAAAAGATGATTTGGGAGAATGACCAGGAAAATCTCTTTCCCAACGACCAGAATCCAAAGAGCAAAGAGGAACTTCAATTTTCCTGCCATCAGCATCAGGGAGAAGAATTCTCTCCCCAACTTGATCAGAAAACATCAAGGTTGCACCAAAGTCCATTAAGAAGGGTTGTCCCAAGATCATAGGACTGTCCAAACGAGTGATCCAAAAGTGGCAGGTTCCAACAATATTTCGACCAATCCTGACCGGTACATCTTCAGCAATACCAACCAGTTCACAAGCTTGATTTCCTATCCCATACACTGCAGAGTTGAAGCTGACCCTAGGACTAAGTTTGAGCTTGCAGGCCATAGCATCCAAGATTAAGTTAAGCTGAGATCCAGAATCCACAAGAGGAGAAACAGTTTTAGCCGAGTCACCAAGATAACAAAGAAGAAAGCCAAGGGGACAGGAATAAATGTTGGATTCTATAGAAGGACTGGTTCCACCAGAGTCCTCCATTAAAGTGCCAGAGGAGACTTTGAGTTCTTCAGGGCCAATTTCCACACGTCGACGAGAGACCCATTTCTTCATTCCTTCAGCAACAGATGGAGAGATCAATAGGAGTTCAGCCACAGATAGAGCAGGAATTTTGAGATCAGAAATTTTCTTTAATACTCCCTCCACAGCATTGGGGTGATCCTTGGAGATGCCCCTTTCAAATTGAACTTTGGGCTGGCTGGGGGGAGGAAGTTCAGGTGAAGCAGAATCTAAGATAGGATTAGAAGGTTGAGGTGGGGGAGAAGGATCAGGGTGATCTGGGAACCTTTCCATGAGTGGTTCCTTTTCTACCTCCATGTCTTCTACATCAGAGGAAGGAGGCTCAAGTGATGATCGACGTTTAACGGTTTTTCAAAGGATTGAAGTTGGCAAGGAAGGAGCCTTATGAGGTTTAGGTTCCTCATGTCGTTTCCTGGCTGGATCAGATTGATAAGTAGTCCCAGCAAGACTAGAGGAAGAAATGGCTGGAGGACACCAAGGTTGGAGGGTACCACAGGATGATCAAAATTCAAAGGAAGCAAGAAATGCTTTCACAGGAGGTGATGGCTGGTAAGTGGCAACCACATGTTGGATAGGAAGAGACAAGTCAAAAGGGATTAGGGCACCATTAGGGAGGAAGTAATTGTTTCCCCTATGCTCTACCAATTTTTCCTTTAGGTCCTTCTGAAGTTCTTGGCATCGTCCGGTTCCATGGCCTTCCCTATGACAGTAGTAACAGACCAGAGTTGATTTGGGGACAGAAGAAGGAGTTTTAGGCGTAGCTAGCAAGGAAATCTTTTGATCTATTTTGTTCTCAAAGGCTCTAAGTAACTTGGTGATTTCATCTATAGTAGTAGGTTTTCGATTGGAATTAGGATCTGCTTTAGGCCTACAATCTGCCTCCATTTTAATCATAATATTGTTTGACTCTTTAAAAGAAGGAGCATGGACTGGTTCAGTAGTTCTAGGCTTTTCAAAGGTAAGAGCAGTTTGACCTTTCATGAATTTATCCACAGTACTCCTAAGGGTGAGAAAAACAGGGAGCTTGAATCGATTATCCCTGGTGGTAATCATGGATCCAGATTTGACCAGTTCTTCTTTAATCCTTTCCTGCACAGCCAACAAAAAAGATTGGAAGAATTTTGCTCGAATTTTGTCCACTGTGTCAATGTGATTGTTTTGGATAAGATAGTTTTGAATGGGATCCCAAGACTTCCTAAAAATCTGATAGTCAGAGGCTGAAGAAATACCACCATTGGAGATCCACTAAGAAACCAGAGCATCCAAATCCTGCAGAGTAAACCTAGCCACATCTATTTTACCCCAGTATGCCAACATAGCCTCCCTGAGAAGCGTCCAGTTGTGGGATTCAAATCCCTTGAAAGACTCAATTACCTCCATAACTTCATCAGAGGAGATAAAGAATTGTAACTGATAAGCCATATCAAATTCACTAGCTCCATCCACTTCAGCAGCCATTTCGTAGGAGTCCAAGAATCGCTTGACATTTGTACCGTTGAAGCCTAAGTTCTTGTTCTGAGGTTTGATCTTTACCATCTTAGGTCGGACAGGGGTGGTTGGAGTAGCGGAAGATGCCATATCAAATAACAGAGTTCCTAGGGGATCCAAAGAGCAAATTTCCAAAGTGGCTCACGAGTGTGGCAAGAGTAGGGTTTCGCCAAAAACAACAAGTATCTTTCCCAAGCAGTGCAAAAATTGGGAGGACTTACTTCTAGGATAAGTTGCCTCCACGGATCAGATTTGAGAAGAGAAAAAAAAAGAAAAAAAGATCGGATTTCGAGGTTGATTTTAAATGTCTTGGGACTGTAAATCCCAAGGTTGCTGGTTTGATCCCGGCCCGGGGGACCAAATGTAATACTCCAAACGGTGCTAGGCCGTGGCAGTTCTGTGGAGGGGAAAGGTGCTGTTTAGGCTGCCCTCCTAGGAGTTACAATAATATTTAAATGTAACCGCAATCAAGGTCCAGAACCTTATGGATGAGAAATCAAAGTAAGGGAAGAGGATAAGAGTTTTCGGTAGCAATGGAAACAGCACTATCTGAGGCAAGATGGTGCAGGTAAAGACTTGAACAAATAAGTTAAGGTTTGCTCAGAGTTCAATAGAACAAGGCAGTTGTAAGTAACAACGCCCACAAGCTAATAACTCTGGTCGTCAGCAGCTGATTAGGAAAGATCAACTCAATCCCAACCAACCTCCAGGTTCTCAATGAACCTGCCCGGTTCTCAATGAACCTGCCCAACTCTCCGCAATCAAGCGCTTGAAGGGTACCAGATAACTGTGGGAGGCTGAACAAAACAAAAGCAATTTGTTTATGAAGCTCTAGAAGCAAATCAATAACTAATTTGAGCAAGAATATCCCAACACTTCTCAAGGGACTCAAGAATAGCGTGGCAAAATTCAACCTTAAAGAAGAAGGGAGGTATAACACTCCAGGTTTTAAGCTTAATAAAAACTCTTCAATCAAACGTGATTGGCTCCAGAAAGATGATCAAGGAGAGATCAAGACCAGTATGGTCGGAAAAAGGGATCAGAGTGGTATAACACACCCAAGAATTCAGACAGACAGGAATTCTTCTTCAACCAGCAAGGCTATTGGTTGGTGATAAGGAACAAGGTCACAAGGGACAGAGTTTGAGTATGGAGGCTCAAAGGATCAAGGGGCAATTATGGATATACCCGGATAAATTGCTCAGATAAGTGGGAAGGATGCCCACGGATAAGTTGATTTCTGATGATGGTCTGATTGGATGCTAGGATGATGATGATAGGATCCCCTGATGCTGGGTCAAAAGGCAGGGGAGAGCCCCTCCTTTTATAGACATGAGGCCCTGTATACTATGTACAAGAGACATTTACAAATAGAGCAGAAAAAAAGATTTTTTTTTTTTTTTTTTTTTCTCTTTTTTTTTTTTTTCTCTTTTTTTTTTTTTTTTCTCTTTTTTTTTTTTTTTTTTTTGAGGATGATTGACATGAGAAAACAAAAGAAGAAAAAAAAAAAGAAACAAACAAACAAACACTCAGAAAAAAAAGAAGAGTTCAATCAAGACCCTGGCCTGTGTCAATGGTGGGAACGTGTGGGAGAGTAGCTATTGAGGGGCCCGCGGACAGGCTGATGGGCCCGGGAGACAGCTGAGACCCGCGCGGGCAACAGACAAGCCTGGCGGGAGACCAGCCAGCTGGAGGTTGTGAGTAGGAGGATCCAATCCAACCGGTTGGTAGGAGAGTGAGGGAGCCCGCATACGTTGGCTAGGTACGGGTAGAGGGAGGGGATGATGATTGGGTGATGAGCAAGCCAGTGAGATGGTGTAGAGGACGGTTGTTGGGGTGAGTCTGATGGGCACGTTGTGGGTGCTGATTGGAAGGGATCACCGTTGTTCATGGGTGGATTGATCTCTAGCAACGGGGGGGCAGGCTGAGGTTTTGATGATTGTCTTCCAAAACCGAGTACATCCCTGGATCAAAGAGAGGATTCGTATTTCCAGTACTGGAAAGGATCCTTGCTGCTGATACTATGACCGCTCAAGTAGTGAGCCGAGGGTTGGTTGGTCTGACTGAGTTCGGATTTGGTTGAGACGGAGCTGAGCCAGGTCTGGCGACCTTGAAGAGGAGTAGGGTTGAGAGGATCGTGGGAGTTGATGGTCGAGGAGGTGGATGATGATCTGGGAGGGTGATGGTGATGGAGATGGTGGAGATGAGAGAGTTGATGGAGTGATTGGATGGAGTGATGATGATCTGAGCCAAGGATGATTTCTTGGTTGGCGTAGACGCTGAGGATGCGGGAGCTGGGGACTTGGGCGGTGGCCTGGGAGCTGGGTAACCGACCGGTTGAGGGTCTGCGGTGGGGGACTATGCTCGAGATCAAGGAGGAGGAGGAGGAGATGGACTGGGGTCGACGATCGCTTGCGTCGCCAAAAGTCAGGGCCGCGAGCGCGACAAGTGGGAGATGAACATAGGAAGAGAGGATTGAAGCGGAGAGACAGGCAAGAGACCTGTCCTAGACCGCTAGGACAGGGAGAAGTTGAGAGATGGGGGGAAATGAAGGTACCCATAGGGGTACAACCGAAAAAGATATTTTTTTTTGTGGTGTCCCGGATTGGTCACCACACCAAGGAAGTAAACTCCCCTCCACCGTCAGAACAGATGGTGGCGGGGAAGGCGTTTTGTTTTTGCTTTTCAAAGTTTAAGATGGTTTTAAGTTGAGGGCCCGCATCGGACTTCTGTTGGAGAGGAATTGCAGATATGTAGCCGGAGTAATTATCAATGATGGTCATGATGTAGTTCATCCCATTTTGGGAAGAAGGAGTTATGGGTCCAACAAGATTGATGTGACGTTGTTCGAATGACCGGGAGGCAGAGGTAGAGGTGTTTTTGAAAGAACTTTTAGTTATTTTAGAGAATAGGCAGTCTTTGCATTGGAAGTTAGATAAAAGATCAGGGGAAAGGTCGGGATATAGAGTTTTGAGTCAATAGGGACTGGCATGGCCGAAGGATAGGTGGAGATTTTTGAGCTTTTCGGAGTTCCAATCACTTTGAGAAACATAACAGAGTTTTTGATTTAATCCAACTTTGGAAGGGTTGTTTAAGACAAAAAGATTACCTCGAATGAATCCAGAGAAGACAGGACGAGAGTTTGAGACCAGTCTGAACTGATTTCTGTTAGTGTAGAGAGAGCAGCGTTTGGTGACAATGAGTTCTCTGGGACTGATTAGATTAACGACAAGGTTGGGAACAAAAAAGGCATTCAAAAGGGTAACCGTGTTGTCTTTCCAGGTAAGCTGCACAGTTCCTTTTCCTTTGATAGGAAGCTTAGCTCCTTCCTTTCCAGTACTAATAAACTTGTCCCCAGAGCAATTGTTGAGATTGGTGAAGAAATTTGCTGAGTTGAACATGTGACATGAGGCTCCAGAGTCAAGGATGATTTGATTGTGCGAATTTATCTCTTCAATCCAGGTAGTGAGCTACTTCCTTACCTTTAGAGTTTGCGTTGAATTGCGCTCTCCAATTAGCTTGAGCTTCTTTCCACCAATTGGGAGCAAGATGCTTGTGTTTGTGCCAAAATTTATCTTTGGTGTGATCGGGTGATTGTGGATTGTGGTTACCTCTTTTACAGCGAAGTTCCCGAGGTACGGGATTTTTAAAATTACGAGAGACAACTAGGGCAGTGTTGAGAGATTTTGAATCTTTAGATTTTGATTTGGTTTTGTTGTTGAGTTGGGTGAGGTGATTAAGAACAAGATCGACAGAGACACTTTTATCCGAGTGCATGATTTGTTGACAAAGTGATTGGAGAGAGGAAGGGAATTTGAAAAGAATAAGGTAGGCTAGAATATTGTCTGGTAGATCAATTCCAACGTCTATCATTTTCTTCATGGAAATTTTAGTTTTGGTAATAAACAAATTAATCGAGTCGGTTTTGAATTGGTGGTAAAGAAATTCGTTGAAAAATCTTGCTCGATTGGCGGTTTGAGAGGAGGCAAACCTTTCCTTGATGGTTTGCCAGAGAAGCTTCGCAGAAGAGATGTTTGTTGGATTTACAACGTTATTGTGAGTAATTGAGTCGATTCTGGAGAGTAAGATAACCCTGATTTCCATGTTGTCGGTAGTCTTGAGTGATTTGGATTCATCCTTGAGAGCTTCTTTGACGCCTTTAAATTCCAGGAGAATGGTCATTTTATCCTTCCAGATCGAGTAGTTTTTGTCGGTTAGAATGGGTACAGCCTCCAGAGCTGCCTTGAGTATGATTTGTCAAAATCCATCGCTGCTGCTTGATCCCTCCATGATTCGGTGAGATTAGTCGGGCTGATCTTTGGCTTTTAACCGTGATAAATTTCTGAAGTTAAATTTAAGAAAGGATAATCAAAAAGAGGGCTGCACAGAGCCACGTATCAGTAAAAGAGTGACAAAAGAAGAAAAAGAGGAAAGAAGAAGAAAGAAGGCACGCATAAAACCAACATCAAGCGGATTGACTCTAGAAATAGAGGAAAGAAGTTATTGAGAGAAGAGCAGTCAATGAAGTCGTTGATAAAGGTGAGTGTTCTGATTTGAAAGAAGACTGTGAGTTAGATCAGGAGATTTAGAGCAAGGAAAAGACCAGCCAAGCCAGACATACTTGAGATTGAAGTCGTCCAGGAGTGAGGTTTGAGGTGGAAGAGATTGCGAGTGAGAGTTAGGAAAGGATAAGAAAAGAAAATAGAAGAGACAAGAGGAGATAGAATGAATCAGAAGAGGCCATGAGATTGGTTGAGAGCAATAGTTGTGGATTGAGGTGTATTGAGGTTTGGAGTTGATTGAGTTTTTTAGTGTTGAGTTGAGTTTGATTTGGTTCAGTGTTTCAAGAGAGGTTCACCCTTCCGGGAGTAGAGTTGTGGTTAAGTTATAGGTAGACAAGAGCGCGCGCGTGTGGGTAGGCAGTTAGGTTAAGAGTTGGGAGCGTGCGCTTGAGTGCAGTAACAGCTCGTGAGAGGCAAGAGAGCTCAAGAGAGCATAAAGAAAATAAAGAAAAAGAAACATGAATCATCAAACATAAAAGAAAAGAAGCAAAAGAATAAAAGAACAGAAACTAAGGAAAAAAAAGAAAAGAGAAGAAGGAAAAAGAAGAGTAAATATTCAACAATAACCAATCCTTGGTAACTTGGTGGGGAACGATTTTTTCCAATTGCTGGAATGGTCCTTATTGAGTGGTCCATCAAGTCAGAGGTGGATCATATCTTTTGGAGGAACTGGATGGTACTCAGATGGCCAGAAGGTTCTCTGCTGATCAGGTCAAGAAATTTCATTGTTGTTGAGGCAACCTTGATCAGAAGTAAGTCCTCCCAATTGTGCACCACCAGGGTCATCTTCTGCATTTTGTTGTGAAACTCTACTGTATGCCACACACGTGAGCACCTTGGACGCATTCTTCATCTTATTGCAGTCAACTCTAGGATCTTCTTTGGATGGATAAAGATATTATTTTCAATCACCCTCAAGATCAAATGGCCAATTTTTTTTTTGTGTTCAATCATCTTTCCCTTCTTTTTGTTTTTTTTGACATCAAGCTCAGATGCAGACTAGGGACAGTCTGTAGGTTGGGGGAAGATGTGGTGACTAAATCTGGACACTCTGGACCAGATGCAGAAAATTCAAATTTTTTTTACATTTCTTTTATTTAGGTGTCATGCAAAAAAAAAAAAAAATTGGCATTTTTTTATTAGTATCACTCCTCCAATTTCCTCATCCTTCCAAACATCCCTCTGTCCCAGTGGTCTAGGACGGGCCTCTCTGAGTCTCATCACCTAGGCATTGCATTTGATCCCTTCTCTCTTTGTTCCCCCCTTCCTTTTGGCCAAACGCGCGGGCCAAGACCCGCTTGGCCCAAGATACATCCATCCCAGCTCCAATCTGCTCAGCTTCAACTTTGACAGCATTTGATGTATTACCATCCTCATCCAACTACAGCCACCACCCAATCAAACAATCCCCAAGCAAAAAATCATCAATCCACCTGCCCAGGCTCCCAAACAATAACAATTGATGGCAAAGATCTTAACCAACAGGACCCAGCCTCAAGCTCAGATCCAAGCCTGGCTACTCCAATCCTTTGTGCAAGACCAATCCTGCCATCCCAGCGCCGTCAACCTCGAGTCCAATGGCAGGAAAACGTCATTGATAACAAGGGTCTTGGCAGAAAGAAGAGCAAACTCCCAACAATGTCCTCCAACATCCTCCTCCCCTTCAACCACCCTCAAAGCCTCCAACCAAGTCACACGACCTTATAAACTGACCAATAGTCTAAGATCACCTCATTGCTCCAACAAGCTTTGCAGGATACTCTCCAACCCTGCCCGCCATCATCCTCCCATCCAATTTCACTCCAATCAAGATTGAGACAATCTCAACAACAACTCCCTCACCTTCACCCTGGGGCTCTCCCACCCCCCTTCCATCTTTGGGCGGGGGTGGAAAAGCATCCTCTACCGCCTGTGGACACCTGCGGGCGGTCTGGTTCATTTTCTTTCCCACCCCTTCCGCCTTTGGGTGAGGGGTGGGTGATCCCGGTGTGGTCGCGCGCGCCCTTTGTAGAGACTCCTGTGGGATTATATAAATAAAGTAGCAAATAGCTTGCTGGCAGTCCTTGAAGGGGAATTTAGTATTGCTTCTACTCCTTTGGAGTAATAGTATATACTAAGAGTGGTTTGAATTGCCTGCCCTTCTAGTACTATAGTAAGTCTGCACAATAATTTATTTAAATTAATGGCTGGTTTCTTTGAGACTTAAAATAGGTCTCAGATCAGACCTAGGTTATTTATTAATTGTTATTGGTAGGGTTTGTTGAAGAATAGACCAGATGTATTGGATTATTGGTTAATTATTGATCAGATATATGTGATCTTAACCAGTATCCCAATATCAAAGGGTTCAAATGGTTCAGGAGAGGACCCAAGGATGGGTTTACCCACAGGGGGCTGGGTAGAGGAAAGGTTGGTAGTTTCTTTTTGTTGTGCTCTCTTTCTTTGTAAGGGTTATTTATTAATTAATGGGTGGGTTTTCTTTAATCTGGTGCTGAATATTTAGGTCACAGAAGAACCCTTATTCAAGCACCTGTTGGGTGGTTTAACTGGTTAAATATGGTTAATAAATTGGTTTCTGATTTCCTGTTTCTTTATAATTGGTTCACTACTAATATGTATCTGGGTAGGTACCACAGATGGATGGGTTGATGGGGTGGATGGATAGATGATGAGATGGGTGGTAATGATACAAATTGAATAGGGCAGAGAGGCCCTCCTTAAATAGAAAATTCCTGCCCCCAGGGGTGCTCAAGCCCTCCCCTGAGGATTCTCCCTGTTCTGGTGAGGAACAGTGAGATACAGTTACATGAGGCATTTCTGCTGGTTGGAAAAATGTTGTACAGTTACATGAGGCATTTCTGCTGGTTGGAAAAAGCTTGTACAGGGGTTTCCTGCATGCACAGCCTTGAATAAATTGCTGTGTAGTGCTGATAAGATGTATTGCTGTGCTGTACTGGTAGTTTGTTCAGTGCTACTTGATTCTACCTACATGTATTGCTGTGCAATACTGGTGGTTTGTTTGGTTCTTCTTAAGTCTGGTCCCACTTCCTCCTGCATATATTTCTCCTGTATAACTTCTGCACAGCCTCCTGTATTTATTGCTCTTGTATTTTCTTCTGCACAGCCTCCTGTATTTATTGGTCTTGTATCTGCTCCTGCACAGCCTCCTGTATTTATTGTTCTTGTATTTGCTTCTGCACAGCCTCTTGTATGTATGCTTTCATGTTTGTTTGGTTTTGGTTGAGACTGGTTTGACTTCCTCCTGCATATATTGTTCCTGTATGCCTCTGCACAGCCTCTGGTTTGTGTATTTGCTGATGGGGTGACTGGATCTGGTCTGCTTGCACTGCCTCCTGGATCTGTATTGCTGTATGGTGATGAGGTGACTGGATCTGACTGATTGCACTGCCTCCTGGATCTGTATTGCTTTATTCTTATCTGGACTGGTTGTTGTGTGGTCCTGGTCTTGAGGATAAGCTGCCACTGGTATGTACTTGAGGGTTTACTAGGTATGCCTTATGTCTTCCACAGAGATGTGACACCTGGGTGGGTATGAGTTTGCCACAGTTGAAGGTTTCTTGGGCCGTATCTTCTAATCCATGAGAGATAGAGGGGTATGTTGGCTGAGTGACTATGGGTTATCTTCAATGTAGAATCCATTTCTGAGGTTAATGTGAGGGTTTGAGCTGTTGTTACACTAGAAAAGTGAGTCTGATGGCTATAGGACAGGTTTGGACTACCACACCGTCCACAGACAGATGCAAGAGATGGTGAAGGGATGAGAAAGATCCCACCCCTTTCAGGGAGGCTGGATTTCCACCGGCCGCGCAATCCATTTTTCTGATCATCTGAGAAAAAAAAAATTCCGCTCTATTTGTAGAATCAGTTGTACATAGTCTAAGAGGGCCTTCTGCCCATATAAGGAGGGGATCTCCCCTGCCTTTTGGGAGGGACATGATATGGAACCTTACCAGAAAGAGAACACCATCACCATCATCTTGAAATTAATTATCTGTGGGGTCTCATTCCCCTTTATCTCAGACTAAAATTTGGGTATATCCATGATTTCCCCTTGATCCTTGAGCCTCCATACTCAAACCATGATCCTTGATCTTTATCACCAACCAATAGCCTTGCTTGTTGAAGAAGAATTTGACTGATTGAATTCTTGAGTGTGTTACACCACTCCTGATCCCTTTATCCGACCATATTGGTACTGATCATCCTTTGATTATCTTTCAGGAAACAGTCACGTTTGACTGAAGAGGTTTGATAAAGCTTAAAAACTGGAGTTTTGAACCTCCCTTCACTTCTTTTGAAGTTGAATTCCACCACAGTATTCTTGAGTCCCTTGAGAAGTGTTGGGTTATTCTTGTTTGAATAAGTTATTGTAAATCCTCCCAATTGTGCACCATCAGGGCAGGATTCTTGTTGTTTTTGTGAAACTCTACCCTTTCCATGCTTGTGAGCCACCTTGGAACTCTGCTTTTTGATCCCCTTAGGAACTCTGTCTTCAAATGGAATCTGTTCCCTCCACCACGTTTTGGGCCAAGATGGTCAAGATCAAACCCCAGAAGAAGAACCTAGGCTTCAATGGAACAAATGTGGAACAATTTTTGGACTCCTATGAGATGGCTGCAGAAGTGGATGGTGCGAGTGAACATGATATGGCCTATCAGTTACAATTTTTTATCTCCTCTGATGAAGTAATGGAAGTGATCAAATTGTTTGATGGATTCAAAACTCATAACTGGAGGCTTTTGAAGGAGGCTATGTTGGCTTATTGGGGAAAAATAGATGTGGCTAGGTTTACCTTACAGGACTTGGATGCTCTGGTTTCTCAATGGATTTCCAATGGTTGTGTCTCTTCAGCTTCTGATTATCAGTCTTTCAGAAACTACTGGGATCCTATTCAGTCTTATCTTATCAGGAAAGATCACATTGACACTGTGGGAAAAATTTGAGTTTGATTTTTCAAATCTTTTTTTCCAGGAGTGCAGGACAGGATTAGGGATGAATTGGTCAACTCTGGATCCATGATCACTACTAGGGATAATTGATTCAAACTCCCTGTTTTTCTTGTCCTTAGGAATTTGGTAGACAAAGTCATGAAAGGCCAAACTGCTTTAACTTTTGAGAATACCAGGATCACTGTGTCAGCTCTCTGATACCAGGAACCTTGCAGTCCTTTAGCTACAGAGAGTGATAAAAGAACTTGGAGCAATAATATTCCAAAGAATAAACACTTTAAAGCTCCAATAATGGTACGGTATGAGCAAGTGCAAGGTTTATTTGGTTTGGTTATAAATATTTTAAATATAAAATATAAAGAGGGGCCACAGTATTATACTACTGGGGGTCTTTACAGACTAGCAACCTCTCTTCAAGGGGCCTCCTTAGGCAGTTTAAGAACCTTGGAATTAATATGGGTGCCTTAGAAAGGACTTATTCCACTAATGGCCGGGCTTAACAGCACACGTGGCCTAGACAGGAAGGGAAACACTCACTCTGAGTACTTGACCACGAAAATCCTGGAGTAATTGGAAGGGTTTCAGAGCAGATGGGGTTGATTGCCTGACTAAACTTCAATGGTTGATTGGTTAATAAAGGTAAATAATACTACTACAGACTAAGTCATAAATCACTTGCTTATCTTCATATAAGCACTTGATTAACAATGACACCGTGTCTGATTGATAATAAATAATTCCTGATAACTGATTAACTGATTGGAAACAGGAGGGCAAAAGAGCCTGTTTAAATATTCCTTTTTGGGTGCTTGAGGACCTCTAGAAGGGGTACTAGCCATGGGCTGAGGCTAGGGGGGCAATCAGGGCAAGATTGGCACGTCCTCAAGGTGCTGTTAGCCTGCTGGCCTTAGATCTGTCAAGGAACAGCTCCTTTTTAGCTGCAGGATCTGTTAATCAATAGATTAGTCATTTTGCTGATCCTGCACTGATCCTTAATTTGTACAGTAAGTACTGGTCCAAAGTGAGCAGACGTAGATTTTTATTGATTCTCCATCCTCTGCTGATCCTGTATGTAATTTTTAATAATTTTTACGACCACTCCTTATGTAGTTTCGTGGTCTTTGAAGGTTCTGATCAACTTACTTCGTGGTGAGTCTGGATCTTTATTTAATTAATAAAAAATACTAAAAATTAGTTATTAACTAATTTCAATTGATTTTTAAGGTTTTTGAACCTTAATCTGTGCTCGTGTGTTGGCTTTACATATGTAGTGTATATCCTACTATGTTGTAGCTTCTCTGAGCGGTACCTGATTGTCATATGAGGTGCGGGGATCAGTCCATTCAAATGCGCGCGGGGACTGATCCGCTGCTCAGATGCGCGCGGGAGTTCAGCGCTGTAGGGACGCGGGGCTGCGTGCGGGAGTTGGCGTACGCGGGAGTCCAATGCTGTAGGGACGCGGAGCTGCGTGCGGGAATTCAGCGTACGCGGGAGACCGGAGCTAGGGACGCGGGGCTGCGTGCGGGAATTGTGACAAAACACAATTTCCCGTGTAACTCCTAAACTACACACAACACCTGGATTTCGACTGAAATTTAGGTGTGAAACCTATACATGACATATCATGTGAAATATTAAAATGGCTAAAAGGTGCCATACTGGTGCCGTGGTCATTTACCATTCTGTATTAAATTAATTAAAAAATATAAGGAGTACGAATTCAAGGGTGGGGTCAGTGAGTGACCCTACCTTATTTTGGGTGGGGAATCCATTTCTGCAATAATATTTGTGGATTTCCTACTCCTTCATTTTATAATAATTTTATTTATTCATTTATCTTTATTTTGTTAATACTATTATTGTTGCTGCTTTGTCAGGTTGCTCTGTGCTAAGTAGCAGGCTGACATTCCCCCACTTCAAGATATAACTATATCTGAAAAAATTGTTGGGGCTCAGAGTCAGTTCCAACACAAGAGCAGAAGGCTCCACTGTCTAGAAGTAATTTTACGGGGGAACCTTGTGTCAAGCCAGTGGCATAACAAGTTTTACCACCAGTGTAACCTTTTCTAACAGAAGGTTTAAGGGTTAAGGTCTTAGCTTCAGAAACATGTTGGATTTTCATGTTGGGTGTCCATTTTTGAGGCAAATTGCTATCTTCATTAACAGGGTTAATATCTAGGGAAGATTCTATGTTACCTTCGATGACATTAATGGGATTAGTGATCATTAGGTCACACTCAGAGATGGATCCGTCAGTGTCATCTAGTTGGGGGTCAGGATTAGTGTCATCCTCTTCTCCTTCAATAGGATTAATCTTTCTCCTGGGTAAAGGACAGTCAGGTCTTACATGCCCTGTTTGGTTGCAATTCCAACATGTCTTTTCTTTGGTCACCAAAGTATTCTTGGCTTCTGAGTTGATAGGTAGAGGTTCTTTATTCTTGTTATTATAATCTTCCTTATTCCTAGTAGTTGGTTCTCTGGGTTTATCAAGCCTTTTGTCTAAGCCATTCATGTCAATAGTTTCTTCTAATACTCCTATGAGAGTGGAAAGGTCAGAGTTCATGGGCATTCTGCACCTTACGCTATGGTTAAGTTGTCCTGGACATAGGTTGAGGAGTCTTTCATTGACTTCTTCTTTATCAGCATTTGGGTAGAAGCAGTCTAGTCTTCTCTTCTGGTCAAGGCACCATTTGTGAGGTTTGTCCTTAGATGGATCAAACAAAGAAGTTTCGAAAGTTTTCATCATTTTTCTTTTCCAAATTCTGGTACCAAATTGTTCCTTAATCAAATCTTTCCATGAATTCCATGAAAAAGATCCTACCTCTTCTCTCTTATTGATGAACCAGTCAAGGGCTACTCCTTCAAATAGTCTAGGTAGTCTTACTACGGCTATGTTATCAGGAAGTTCATAAGAGGCCAGAGTATAGTCAATAAACTTAATAAAACTGACATGATTGTATTCTCCTTCTCCGGAGAATTTAGGCCACTCCGTGATAGGGGGAAGTAATTTTAATGCTTGTTCTACTTCAGGAGTGGGACTAGGTCTGAAAGATTCAAGCCTTGTTAGTCTTGGTCTAGAATGTAGTTGGGGCGTACTGTGGTACCTGGAAGGTCTGATTTCGTCAGAGTCTGCATTGGGTTGAGATAAGTTTATCTTTAGATCTCTGAGATCATTCTTAATCATACCTAATTCCAGATCAAGTTTGTTACTTAATGAATCAATTTTATTAATGATATGAGTAGGTGAAGCATGGTCTGTTTTATTAATACCTTCTTTGATTTGTTCAATAGATAGAAGAATTTCTTCTTGGATAGCTGAAGTATTGTTTTCCAGGTAATTTATTAGTTCTCCTTTACTTAAACTAATGCTGTCTCTTATTTGTTTTACTTCTAACTCATTGATTTTGATCAAGTTGGATTGAGATTGCATGACTTTACCAAAATTGGTATTTACTTTATCCAATTGCTCATATACTTTATCAAAACATTTGCCAATGATATCAAAGTTATGAGAAACATTTATGGAAAACAAATTGAAAGTTTCTACGTCTAATTGCGGTAAACTTTCTTCCATTTTCTTGCCAAAGATATTATGTTGTCCCACTCTTTGGGACTCTTTAACTTCTGATGGGCTAGAGATCTCTTCTTCTTGTTGTTGTTGTTTCCTCTTAAGGAAACTAATTGGTCCCAAGGATTCCAATTCTTCACGTAACTTTCTACTTCTTTCTTGGGTATTAACTTTTGGAGGGTTATTTGAGTCTTCTTTGCCAAATATATGGCTTTTCTCATACCCTGATGGTCTTCCTGGGTCTGAGCCTGTTTGAACAGTTCCCAATGACCCACGTGTTCTTTCACTAATACCTTTATTTTCTCCTCCTTGGAGGAGTCCGGCTGGGGTGGCGTAGGTGGAACGGTATCCTCCGGGGATTTCACGTTCAACAAGGGACGGCCCTCCAACGGTGAGTTGGTCGAGTCGGCGGCCGCGGTCGTTGTCACGGTCGCTCGGATCGGAGCGATCACTGGCTCGATCCTCATTGCGGTCGCAACTGGCGTCCTTGCGCACACGGGTTCCTCCGGGCAAAGATCCATATGACGGGGCGCGTCCACTGGCACGGGTGTTGCGTCTGTTTTGAAGCATTTTAAAGGTTATATAAGTTTTTGTCGAAACTTTATAAAAATAATTTTTTGAGTAATTGATTTTTTTTTTTTTTTAAAAAAAAAATATTTCTTACTTATATGAAGGTTTAAAGGCACTAAGTCCTTGTTGGGGTCAGGTCCGTCCTTGGAGGGTATTCCAACGGGATCTGAGTGGGTTCCAATTAAATCTTGGGACAAATCCAAGGGTCCACAGTCTGGGACGTCCTCTAAGAGGTCTTGGTCAATAAGATCACCAAAGACAAAGTCCACTAGAAATAATAAAATATAAGTTATATATTTATTTATTTTATAATAATTTTTATTATAATTTTCGAGTTTTTTTTTGTGATTTTTTTTTTTTATAAAAAAATAAAAAGGAGATCAAAGCTCACTTTTATAATTTGGATACCGTCTCTTAAAAGCAGAAAGCTTTCTTTGATAGGTTTTCCACTCTTTGTGCTGTCTTAACAAGGAGTTAAAATTGATAATTCTTTCTAACTCTTGTTCCTTTTCTTTTGAGATTTGTTCTCTATAATAAAGAAGTCTCTCTTGTTTCTGCTCAGGAGTTATAACAACAGGCACAAAGTTACGTAATTTTTCTTCTTTTTTCTGTTTAAGAAGATTTAAATAATAATTGATCAATTCTCCGTTGGTTTTTAAATCCACTGGACGAATTAAAAGATCAAGATAAATGATAAGTATTTCTACTTATATAATTTTTATATAAATAACTGGTCCAGGAGATAATTAATTAAATAATTAATTATTGAGGATATTTCCCGGCCAGACCCCCAGTTGTCAGCTCTCTGATACCAGGAACCTTGCAGTCCTTTAGCTACAGAGAGTGATAAAAGAACTTGGAGCAATAATATTCCAAAGAATAAACACTTTAAAGCTCCAATAATGGTACGGTATGAGCAAGTGCAAGGTTTATTTGGTTTGGTTATAAATATTTTAAATATAAAATATAAAGAGGGGCCACAGTATTATACTACTGGGGGTCTTTACAGACTAGCAACCTCTCTTCAAGGGGCCTCCTTAGGCAGTTTAAGAACCTTGGAATTAATATGGGTGCCTTAGAAAGGACTTATTCCACTAATGGCCGGGCTTAACAGCACACGTGGCCTAGACAGGAAGGGAAACACTCACTCTGAGTACTTGACCACAAAAATCCTGGAGTAATTGGAAGGGTTTCAGAGCAGATGGGGTTGATTGCCTGACTAAACTTCAATGGTTGATTGGTTAATAAAGGTAAATAATACTACTACAGACTAAGTCATAAATCACTTGCTTATCTTCATATAAGCACTTGATTAACAATGACACCGTGTCTGATTGATAATAAATAATTCCTGATAACTGATTAACTGATTGGAAACAGGAGGGCAAAAGAGCCTGTTTAAATATTCCTTTTTGGGTGCTTGAGGACCTCTAGAAGGGGTACTAGCCATGGGCTGAGGCTAGGGGGGCAATCAGGGCAAGATTGGCACGTCCTCAAGGTGCTGTTAGCCTGCTGGCCTTAGATCTGTCAAGGAACAGCTCCTTTTTAGCTGCAGGATCTGTTAATCAATAGATTAGTCATTTTGCTGATCCTGCACTGATCCTTAATTTGTACAGTAAGTACTGGTCCAAAGTGAGCAGACGTAGATTTTTATTGATTCTCCATCCTCTGCTGATCCTGTATGTAATTTTTAATAATTTTTACGACCACTCCTTATGTAGTTTCGTGGTCTTTGAAGGTTCTGATCAACTTACTTCGTGGTGAGTCTGGATCTTTATTTAATTAATAAAAAATACTAAAAATTAGTTATTAACTAATTTCAATTGATTTTTAAGGTTTTTGAACCTTAATCTGTGCTCGTGTGTTGGCTTTACATATGTAGTGTATATCCTACTATGTTGTAGCTTCTCTGAGCGGTACCTGATTGTCATATGAGGCGCGGGGATCAGTCCATTCAAATGCGCGCGGGGACTGATCCGCTGCTCAGATGCGCGCGGGAGTTCAGCGCTGTAGGGACGCGGGGCTGCGTGCGGGAGTTGGCGTACGCGGGAGTCCAATGCTGTAGGGACGCGGAGCTGCGTGCGGGAATTCAGCGTACGCGGGAGACCGGAGCTAGGGACGCGGGGCTGCGTGCGGGAATTGTGACAAAACACAATTTCCCGTGTAACTCCTAAACTACACACAACACCTGGATTTCGACTGAAATTTAGGTGTGAAACCTATACATGACATATCATGTGAAATATTAAAATGGCTAAAAGGTGCCATACTGGTGCCGTGGTCATTTACCATTCTGTATTAAATTAATTAAAAAATATAAGGAGTACGAATTCAAGGGTGGGGTCAGTGAGTGACCCTACCTTATTTTGGGTGGGGAATCCATTTCTGCAATAATATTTGTGGATTTCCTACTCCTTCATTTTATAATAATTTTATTTATTCATTTATCTTTATTTTGTTAATACTATTATTGTTGCTGCTTTGTCAGGTTGCTCTGTGCTAAGTAGCAGGCTGACACACTGAACCAGTCCTTGCTCCTTCTTTCCAAGAATCCAACAAAGTCATGAACAAGATGGAAGAAAATTGCAGAACTAAATCAAGCCCTCAGGCAAACAAGGATGCTGCTAACATACATGAAATTTCCAAGCTACTTCAGGCCTTTGAGAATGAAATAGATCAGAAAATATCCTCTTTAGCTACCCCTAAACCTGCTAATTCCGTTCCTAAATCCACGTTAGTCTGATATTACTGTCATAGGGAAGCCCATGGTACTGGTAGATGTCCTGAACTCCAGAAGGACAAGGAGGAGAAATTAGTAGAGCAGAAGGGAAATAATTTATTTTTTCCTAATGGTGCTTTGATCCCTTTTGACTCATCTTGTCCAATCTGTCATGTGGTGGCTTCTTACCAACCAACAAATCCCAAGAAAGCATCTCATTTCTCCTTGGATTTTTGATCATCATGTGGCAATCTTCAGCCTTGGTATCCTCCAGCCATCACTTCTTCTAGCTTCTCTGGTGCTTATCAAGCTGACCCAGCTAGGAAACAACATGAGAACCCCAAACCTCACAATTCTCCTTCTGTTCCATCTTCAATCCTTCAAAAACCTGTCAAACGTCAATCTTTGCCTGAGCCCCCTCCATCTGATGTGGAAGACATGGAGGTGGAAAGGGAACCACTCATGGAAA
Source organism: Puccinia polysora (assembly GCA_025617555.3). Classification (NCBI taxonomy): domain Eukaryota; kingdom Fungi; phylum Basidiomycota; class Pucciniomycetes; order Pucciniales; family Pucciniaceae; genus Puccinia; species Puccinia polysora. The sequence continues at coordinate 1,032,431 of JAOOQA010000021.1, read as the reverse complement.
GGTTCCAGGACCACTCTGATCCTTATCCTCCTCTTCAATCCGGTCATCCCCCTCAATCCTCTGACCCTCTTCCAGTACCTGCCTCATCTGATCTTCCTCCCTCCACCCAGCCCAAAGTTTGGTTTGAGAGGGGCATTTCCAAGGACTACCCTAATGCTGTGGAAGGAATATTGAAGAAAATTTCCAAACTCAAAATCCCTGATCTGTCTGTGGCTGAACTGCTGTCTATTTCTTCATCTGTGACTGAAGGCATGAAAAAATGGGTTTCTTGTTGACGTGTGGAAATTGGTCCGGACAAATTGAAGGTCTCTTCTGGCACTTTGACGGAGGACTCTGGATGAATAGATCCCCCTTCAGATGCCAATCTGTATTCCTGCCCTCTTGGATTTCTTCCCTGATATCTTGGTGAATCTTCTAAAAAAGTTTCTCTTCTTGTGGATTTGGGTTCTCAGCTCAACTTAATCTCAGATGATATGGCCTGGAAACTCAAGCTTAGCGTCAGTTTTACTTCTGCGGTCTATGGTATAGGGAATCATTCATGTGAACTGGTTGGTATTTCTGAGGATGTTCCTGTTCAAATTGGTTGAAATATTGTTGGAACTTGTCACTTCTGGATCACTCGTTTGGAAGGACCTATGATCTTGGGCCAAACTTTCCTAATGGATTTTGGTGCTACCCTGATTTTTTCTGATCAAGTTGGGGAGAGAATCCTTCTCCCTGATACTGATGGGAGGAAAATTGAAGTTCCGCTTTGTTCCTTGGATTCTGGTTGTTGGGAACAAGATTTCCCTGGTCATTCTCCAAAACAGTTCTAAAGGGAAAGCAGAAGGAGAACTCTCATTCCTCTCAGCCTCATTTTTTATTGGATTAGTTGATTGTACTTATAGTTGTAGTTACTCTCAGCCTCACACTTCAACTTATGGATTAACTTCAACCTCAGAGGAATATTTTTTGTTTTACTCATCATCTCTTCCTCATCTAAATAAGATCAAAATTCAAAAACATCAAAAATCCGAAAATTCCAAAAATATTTCTACTCTCTCTGGGTCTGTTGTATCTTCTTTTCCTTTTTCCCTTCAGCCTGATCAATTATCCTCTACCCCAGTTTCAAATCTCTTCAATGAGTCTAAACTAGATCCCAATCTCCATTCTTTTCTTGGTGGTTTTGGTAAGAAGGAGTATGGTCTTAAGTGGAGGCAATGTGGGGTAGAAGTAAGTCCTCCCAATTGTGCACCATCAGGGGCCTCTACTACTGTCATTTTTGAAACTCTAACCTGTGCCACACATGTGAGCAATGTGTTAGCTTTTGGATCCTCTTTTATGGAAAAGGCACCTTTCAAGGACAAGGCAGAACATCAAAATTGGAAGATGTTGGAACTTGGCCTCAGTTTTGGTAGTCAAATCTCACTGGTCAATGCTTGGAGGAAGAAAGGATTCCTCCCTTTTGCCACAAAGTATAAACCAGTTGCAAAAAAGGTTCAACCAGTCAACCAACAAATGCCTCTCAACCTCAACCCTCCTCTTATGCGCCCCCCTCTATCCCGCAATCCTTACTGTGGTTTACCTCAATCTCTTACTGGTCCATTCATCCCCTCTGGTTGTGTCACTGAAGAAAGTCTGGGAGTAGTCAACTTTGGACCAGATGGATGGCTTCTACCTGATGAGTTGAATTTGATCAAAAATGTCTTAGCCCTTAGGGAAAAACCTATTGCTTTCTGTGAAGAAGAAAGGGGTCTCTTGAAAGAATCCTATGGCCTCCCTTACATTATCCCTGTAGTAGAACATGATCCCTGGCAAAAGAAGAAGATCCCAATCCCTGCTGCTAAAATTGACAAATTCATAAAGTTGGTCCACAAATGATTCCAAACCAGTTTATATGAACAATCGACTTCTAGCTATTCCAGTCCTGTTTTCTGTGTCCTGAAAAGTAATGGTAAACTTAGAATAGTTCATGATCTCCAGCCTCTAAATAAGGTTACTATTAAAGACTCTTGTATCCCTCCTGCTACTGAAGAATTTGTGGAATCCTTCTCTGGGAGAGCTTGCTATGGTCTAGGTGACATTATGGGTGGCTATGAAGAAAAATCCTTGCATCCTATTTCTTGTCCCCTCACTACTTTCAATACTCCCCTTGGTTGTTTCCAACTTACTTGGTTGCCTCAAGGTGCCACCAATTTGGTTTCAGTCTATCAGGTCCAGATTGTTTGAATCCTCCAGTATGAAATCCCTGATCATGCTGGTATCTTTATTGACGATGGCGGGATTAAAGGTCCAGTTTCTGATTATAAAAATGAGCTCTTACCCTGGCATTCAGGAATCCGTTGATGAATCTGGGAATGTGAAACCACTGTGGAAAGCATCCTGTTTCAAATCGAGGATTATGGTCTCACTGTCTCTGGATCCAAATTGGCTTCCTGTGTCCCTGCTTTTGAAATTATTGGTCATGTGGTATGTAAGGAAGGAAGAAGGATGGCCCCATCCAAAGTCAACAAAATTCTCTCCTGGCCTACTCCCATCAATCCAACTGTAGTCAGAGGTTTCTTAGGTGTTGTAATCTATGTTCAAATCTTTATCCCTTCTCTATCCAAAATTTTCATTCCCTTGCATTGCTTAACCAGGAAGGATGCTGAATGGTTTCCGACCCAAGCTTGTGAACAATCATTTCAGATGCTCAACAAAATTGTTGGAAAAGACATTGTTTTGAAGAAGATCAATTATGGACCTAGGGCTGGCAAGATAAAGCTAGCTGTGGACTCTATTTATCAGTCTGTTGGGGCTGTACTTGCTCAGGAAGATGAAAATGGTTTGGAGTGTCCTTCTCTATATGAATCTCTTCTTATTTCAGAGGTGGGATCTAGGTACTCCCAGCCAAAACTGGAAATTTGTGGTGTGGGTCAAATGTTGAAGAAGCTCCAAACTGTTCTCTGAGGTCAACACTTCAAGTTAAAAGTCAATGAACAATCCATGATTGTAATGATCAATGCCCCCAGTCTTCCAAAGGCTCCCATGACTTGTTGGGTGGCTTTCATCCAGATTTTATCCTTTGATATTGTTCATAGGCTGGGAAAATCTTTCACCATGCCTGACAGTTTATCTTGACACCCTCTTGGAGATGAAGAATTGGATTTTGGAGTGGATTTTGACAAGGAGGAACCCTTAATCCTTCCTGTCTTCACCTTTTCCTCTCAAGATTATTCTGGCTTCCAACAAGGTTTCTGGCTTGAATTAGAGCAGTATCTCTCCACACTCCAAAGGCCTCCTGATCTCTCTGCTAAAGATTTTAAATCACTTAAAAGGAAGTCCTCCAATTTCTTTGTCCACGGTACTAGGCTTATGAAAAGAGGAAATCCTTGTGCTCTTGTTGTGGTCACCATCCCTTCTAAACAAGATTCAATCCTTGAAAGTCTCCATGAAGGCCTTGGTCATTGTGGGGAAACCAAAACTTATCATCAAATATCCAAAAAATTCTGGTGGCCATCCTTGAAGAAATCAGTCTCTCAATGGTGCAAGAGTTGTGAAAGTATGTCAGAAACGTAATCTTAGGCGCCCAGCGGAAATTTGTTATCCCACTGGAGAGCCCACTGTCTTTGGAAGGATTCCTGTGGATGTTGTTCATATTGAGGCTGGTGGAGCTAAGTACCTCATAGTGGCTAGGGATGATTTTTCTGGATGGGTTGAAGCAAAATTTCTTAATAACCTCAGCTCTGAATCAGTAGCAGCCTTCCTTTATGAGACTTGGACAATGCGTTACGGCTTGGCTCAATCTTATTCAACTGATGGTGGCTCTGAGTTTGGCAGCAAACTGGCTGAAATGATCTGATTGCTTCCTGGTCAACATAGGGTGACCACTCCTTATTATCATGAAGGTCAAGGCATGGTGGAACAAGGCCATGCTCCTTTGAAGGCTGCTCTTGTCAAGCTGGCTGGTGAAAGTGGAAAGAATTGTTGAAAATTTCTTCCTCTGGTCCTCTTCCCCGATCAAATTTCAACTAAAAAAACCACTGGCTACTCACCTTATGAAATTATCTATCAACAAAGGGTTGTCCTTCTTTGTAATCTGGAGATGGAATATTTCTTAGGTATTTCTTGGGAAAAGGTTTCTTCCACCACTGATCTATTAGTTTCCAGATCCAAGCAACTGGAGCAAAGTGAAGATGTTTGTCACAGAGCTTATCAGAAGATGATGGATTCAAGAGAAAAATCAGCTCAGTATTGGGAGGATAAGCACTCCAATCAAATTAGGGATCCCTTGAATCCTGGGGATCTAGTCTTAGCTTATAATTGATCCATGAAAACTCAATGGGTAAAACGTTTCTCTAACTGCTGGAATGGTCCTTACCGAGTGGTCCATCAAGTCAGAAGTGGATCATATGTTTTGGAGGAGCTGGATGGTAGTCAGATGGCTAGAAGGGTTTCTGCTGATCAGGTCAAGAAATTTCATTGTCAAGGAGGCAACATTTCACAGAAGTAAGTCTTCCCAAACGGGCACCACCAGGGGCCATCTGTTGCATTTGGTTGTGAAACTCTACTGTATGCCACATATGTGAGCACCTGGGACCCCTTCTTCATTCTGTTATCTCAGCCACTTCCAGGACCTTTTCCTTGGATGTATCAAGCTCCATTTTCAATCACCCTCAAGATAAAACAGGCATTTTTTTCTGTTTCAATTCCTCAGTTTCCTATTTCATATATATCATCAAAGATACTCAGATGCAGACTAGCGACAGTCTGTAAGTTGGGGAGAGATGTGGTGCCCAATCTTGGACACCTGTGGATCAGTACAAGGAAATTAAAATTTTTATGAATATTTTTTATAGCCTCCATTTTCAAAAAAACCAATTTATTTTTGAAATCATCCCTCAGTTTTGCTCCCCGTTCTCAGCCCTCCCTTCTCCTAGTTATCTTGGAAGATCTCTCAGTGCCCAGTGCTTGTTCCTATGTTTAAGTCACCCTTGCTTTGCGCTTCAACCCACCCTTTTGGCAAATGGGCAGATGAAGACTGCCTTGCCTTGCGGATTTCTGTCCGGCACTAGCACCCCCAATTGGCCATCAACATCCCAGTCTCACTCCCACTTCCACACTACATGCACTTCTTCTTGACTGCTCCTAACTCAGCCGCTCTTGGCTAACCATCCCAGGGTATCAGGGCTCTGCAAGCGTCCAATTGTTCTTAAATCAACAACCTTCTTGCCAAACATCCAACCTGGCAGCTCTCCTGATCAGCTCATCCCTGAATTTGATTTCTATCATGTTGCCCCCTCAAGCCCATACTATCAATTGAGCATTGTGCCGTAGTCAGCCTCTGCTGGCTGTCAAACCCTATCCATCTCTGTCAGAAAGCTATCCTGATGTGGAAAGTCTGACGTTCAGAATGACAAGTCCACTACCATCAATTCTCACTAGTACTCCCACGCACTATCTGAAAAGGACCGGCATCATACCCCGACACAAAACACTTAAATCTGACGCTGTACACAGGCCAACAAATCTCTCGTCATCCTCATCGGCTTCCTCCGTCATTGCCTTGCTCAAACTCAAGATCAGCTCCTTTGATCCATCTCCAACGGCCACCAAGTGATATTGTTGTTTGCAATTGTTGGAACCATTCCCATTTTCTTTTTGAAGCCCGCTTGCGACCATCTCTGAAACACGCATGACCAACCATCCACCAATCCACCAACAATACTCAAACAACCTGATCTACCTTGACCCTCCTCCACCGTGGCCCTCCAAACCCACCATCCACTGCCACCGTTGTCCTCGACGCGGGCAGGTCTCCCCTTATTCATGCCTTGTTCTTTTTTTTTTTATCACTCTCTTCCCCATTTCAGGAGGTTCCTGTCGCCAATCTTCTTCATCAACCAAAAAAAAAAAAAAAAAAAAAAAAATTCCGCACTATGTGTAGTATCTCTTGTGAATAGTCTACAGACCACTTGTCTATGAAAGGAGGGGCTCTCCCATGCCTTTTCCAAAGAATCCAAGGGAAGTATGTGCATGAGTCCCCCCCCTTTATCATTGAAATTGATTCCTCATCCTCATCCTGGGTATATCTATGATTGCCCCCCTCCTGATCCATCAATCCTGAGTCTTTGCCTCTTGGTGGCCTGATCCTTATCACCAACCAATAGCCTTGCTGGTTGAAGAGAATTTGGTCATTTAGAATTCTTGAGTGTGTTATACCACTCCTTGATCCCTTCCTCTGACCATACTGGTCTTGATCCCCCCTGATCATCTTTCTGGAGCCAATCACAATGGATTGAAGAGGTCTTATTAGGCTTAAGCCTGGAGTGTTATACGTCCCTTATTTTTTTGGAGTTGAATTCTGCCAGCCTACTCTTGATTTCCTTGAGAAGTGTTGAGGTTATTCATGCTTCAAATCAGTTTACTGTTTGCTTTTAGAGCTTCTTAAACATAGTGCTTTGTCTTGTGCAGCCACCCTCAATTGTCTGGTACCCTTCAAGTGCTTGATTGCGGAGAGTTGGGCAGATTCATTGAGAACCTGGAGGTTGGTTGGGTTTGAGTTGATCATCCCCAATCTTCTGCTGACAACCAGAGTTATTAGCTTGTGGGCTTTGCTTAAATATAACAGCCTTTGTTATTTGAACTTTAAGACAAACTTTATCTTTGTTTGTCCAAGTTTTTCCCACATAATTTTGGCTCAGTTATTTCTGTTCCGTCGCTACCAAACTACTATCTTTTTTATCCTTTACTACTTGATTCCTCATTTACCAGGTCCTTGACCTTGATCTTGGTTACATTTAAATATTCTTGTAACACTCAGGAGGGAAGCCTAAACAGCACCTTTCCCCTCCACAGAACAGCCACGGCCTAGCAATCTTTGGAGTCTTACACTTCCCCCCCTCTTTCTCTCGAATCTCTGGAGGGGGCAGTCAAATCCCCCTATCAGGGGCCCTGGAGGTTGATGCCCCCAGGGCGTTGTCATGGTAGGTGGGCTGGGGGGTGGCAGATCCCCTCCAGCCCGTTGCTCCTCCCCCTTGGTAAAGGGGGGGGGGGGGGGAGAGCGCCCCTTTGATGGTGGGGGGGGGGGGGGTTGGTCAATTCCCCCCTACCGCCGGTTGCCTCGATGCAACGGGCCTAGCCACAACACTTGGTGGGGGGGTGATCAGGTCCCCACCACCATGAATGGTTGCCCCTTGCAACCAGTTGCTGCCTGGTTCAATCCAGCCAGCCCTCCCCCTCCTCCTTGCAATGGTGAGCAAGGGGAGGGGGAGGAGCTGGGGCCATTGGCCCCAGCCCCGCGGCCGCCACCCAGTGCGGCAGCCGTGACCGGGGTAGGGGGACTCCATTTTGAGTCCCCCTGCCCTCTATGACAGCCTTGCGCAGGCCATTGGGCCCCATAAATAGGATGTAAGAAAAAACAGCGGCCCAAAGGGGGCCGCAACACGGGCGGCAGCCCCAAATGGGCTGCAACACAGGCAGGGGCCCCAATGGACCCCCCTAAGCCCAAAAAGTGAGTTTAACATACTTTGGCGGGCCAGCCGATCTGGCCAAGTATGTCCAAAATAAACCTTGGGCCCAATTATGCCCATACAAGCCCATCTGGCTGTATTTGCCCATATACCCTGACGGGCTTGTTAGGGCCCATGTACCCATAGGCCTTTTTCACCCTTTTTGAGGCCAGTTTCTCCAAATATGTGACATCCAAACAGGCACATATGGTCTGTGTGTGTGTCCAATGGGCCTCAGATGCCCACATGTGCATCCCATTTTGATTACAATCATAAATAGCACACGCGTGAGTGCATACCTATTTTAACACACCCCCTTAATCCAAAAGGGCTGAAATTTGCATATTAGTCACAAAGCCTTGATTCTTGTTCCTATCTAAAGCCTTAGTCAAGATATCTGCAATCATTGCTCAAGTAGGCATGTACCTCAACACAATGTCCTGGCAGTTAGCCGCATCACAAATATAGTTATAGTGAACATCAATATGTTTTGTTCTTGAATGGAACACTTGGTTTTGAGCCAACGCAATGGCACTCTGGTTATCAGAATACAAAAAGGCAAACCCTTTTGGCTTATGCGTATCCTCTAAGACTTTCCTCAACCATTTTGCCTCCTGTGAAGCTGCTAAGTAAGCTCTATACTCAGCCTCTGTTGACGAAAGACTTATTGCTGATACCTTCTTGGACATCCATGACACCAGATTCTTACCTAAGAAGAATATGAAATCACTTGTTGATACCCTAGTGTTATCATCTGCCAAACTTGAATTAGAATAACCAACCAAATCAAAGTTTTCTGACTTTGTAAAATACAGTCCCAGACTGTGCGTTCCTTTCAGATACCTCATAATTCTCTTAAAGGCTGACCAATGCCTCATGCTTGGCTTCTCTAAGTTTTGAAACAAGACACCAATTGCAAAGGAAATATTGGGCCTTTTACACTGCCCCAGATAATTAAGCAATCCACTAGCTGGCCTGTAGTCATTCCCAGATTGAACAAACTACAGATACTCCTCATCTGTAGACTTCTCTAAATGAATTTTTGACTTCATGGGAGTACCAAACTCCTTTGAATCTTCTAAGCTATATTGCTTAAGAAGAACTCCTACGTAGTGGCTCTGGTCTAACTTAATACCATTCTTGCTCTTACTGACTTTCATTCCTAGCACTGGTTTCACCAGACCAAGATCTTTCATCTTGAATTCCTTTTTGAGTGTATCCATGACTCTCTCTTTACCATTTCCAATGATGATAATTTCATCAACCCATACAAACAAGATTGCATCCTTTCTCATAAAGAGACAAGGGTTGGCCTCAGACGTCTTGAAAACAACCTGTATCAGTTTCTCCCTCTTGGTATTATACCATGACCTAGCTGCTTGCTTCAATCAATACAGGGATCTAAACAGCTTGAGGACATATTCCCCTTTATCTGCTGAAAGAAAACTTTTAACACAGATTTTATTCATGTTTTCTGGTTTATTCTCTACTAACCATTCACAAAAACTATCAGGAATTGACACATAAAAAGTCACCTCCTCTCCAAGTTCTGCATTCAAGTATGCTGTTACAAAATCAGCTTGTCTGATTTCTTCACCCAACTCCGCTGCCAGAGAAATGAGGTCCCTGAAGGTGGAAAGCCTTCAAGTTGGTGAGAAAGTTTCTTGGTAATCAATAACCTCTCTCTGCTTGAAGCCCTGTGCAAGGCATCTAGCTTTGAACCTCTTTAAAACTCCATTTGTGTCAAAATTCTTGTTTAAAACCAATCTAGACCCCACAATGGTCTTTTCTTTTGGAACAGAACACCACTTAACCACTTCAAAGACACTATTATTCTCCAGAGAATCAAATTCCTCAATAATAGCACTCTTCCAGTTGGCTCTCTCATCAGAATTCATAGCTTGGCCAAAGCTATTTGGGTTAACCCTGTTACCCATTTCTGAACTAAACTCCAGGACTTCATTGAGCATACAGTGTTCCTGAAATGTATCTTCCTCATATCCTGCGCAGCATAATGGGACTTCCATTCCCCATACCTATCAACTGGCACTCTAACCCTTCCACTCCTTCTAACTGGAGGTGGAGGCTCACCAGGTTCCAAATTAACAAATTCCCCTGAAGCGGGCCCTAAACCCTCTGGTGGAATTTCATAAAACTCTCCATCTTCTGGAACCACATTTTCCTTAGCCTCTGCTGGTGAAATAGGTGCTAATTATGTTTCTTGCTGTGACTTATTCACAACAACATCTTTACTCCTTTTGAGCGGAAAGGTACTTTCATCAAATTTTAAATCCCTACTACAGATAACCTTTGTTGTCCCTGGGAAATAGATCCTATACAATTTAATTATAAACTCATAGCCTACAAGTGCCCCTGTTCTGGCTCTAGGGTCTAATTTTCCAACCATCTCATTATGGTGGACAATATAATACACCAAGCAACCAATTGTTCTTAGGTGTTATGTTTTTGGGTAAAACTTCCAAAACTGATAATGAGGACTCTTCCCATTAACACTTACCATTTTGTTCAACAGAAGGAATGTACACATCAACTCAGCCCATAAGAACTTTGTTAGACCAGATTGAGACATAATAGTTTGGACTTTGTCCAGGAAAGTCCTATTCATTCTCTCAAATATTCCATTATTCTGTGGATTACTTGCAGTAGTGAATATATAAATGATACCGTAGTCTTTCAATAACCTCTCAAACTCTTTACTCACAAAGTCACCACCTCCATTGGTAATAAACCTCTTGATCTCCTTCATTAGACCATTCTGTTTCCAGACTTTGAAGATTACAGAAACCTCCTCTGTGGTCTGATCCTTAGATCAAATTTGTTTAGCCCAAATATAATTAGCTGCAGTATCAAGTAAATTGATGAAGTATCTTGTCCCACCAAGGGACTACGGTGTGAATGGCCCTGCCAAATCAATGGAAAATTCCTCTCTAGGAACATCAGTGCAATATCTACTCTTAGAAAACACTTTTCTAGTCTTAGCCCCCAAGGTACAACTCTCACAGTTGCTTTCCTTTACCTTATGGCCACTTCTATTGTGAGAAACATTGCTCAGATCTGAGAATTTGACCAAGCTTGCACACAAAAGCTTATTCCAAACTTGTCCACTAAGAAAACACTTCTCCCATCCATATCAATAACAAACATATCTTCTTAAGATAACAAATCTGGAAACCTTTTTTCCACAACACTCCAAGTGACACAAGGTTATAATGCAACTCTGGTACATAGAACGCTTTATCAAAAGAAATTTTGAAACCCAAGTGATTTGCAAGAATGAATTTTCCAATTACCTTAATTTGAATTGTTCTGCCTTTCTGACCAATATTTAAAACTCCATCATAATCACTAAGATTTGAAAATAAATTTGGTTCAAAGAGCATGTAATCTGTACAACCAGAATCAATCAAAAAAAGAACATCCTCCTTCAATCCTCCTAATAGGAAAGAAGCTTTATCAGTCACTGATAATTTCTCATCTTTGACGTTAAGATTACTGACTTCATAATCAATCAATTCCATTTCTTGATCCTCATCAATTTTGGCCTTCTTGTTGGGACCTTCTTCCCCAAAAACCATTTCTGTTGGACCATCAAACACCACCACTGCAACGTTTTCAGTAGTGAGATTGACCTCCTTGTCATTCTCTTTGGAATTCTTCCTCTTCTTGGCCTCCTTGCAATCCTTAGAATAATGCCCCTTATTCCAACAATTATAGCATAACACCTTGGAAAAATCCTTTTTTGTATTCTTGCAAGATTTTCCAGTCTTTCCAACAAGGGCTTTTCCAGAACCCCCTTCATCTTGAACTGAAGATCATCCTTTTCAATCCTCTTCAGCACACCCTCCTCCCCAGGAAGAGGATCCAATTGAGAAATAATTCTGAATAAAGAATCAAACTACATTGGTAGCATCTGAAGGATTAAGAGTGAAAAACACTCAGGATCTATGTTAAGTCCTGATGAATTAAACTTGGCTATGCTAGACCTAGCCTATGCAACAAACTGCTTAAAATTTGAATATTGTAACTTGAATAGTTTATTGAAGGCTATACCTTTCTGGTGAACAAAACCACCAGCATCTTTGGAATTAAGCAACTTCCAAAGGATGCTGCCCCTCCTTCTCTCGTCTTCCCTAAGAGTATCAGAAACCCATGTCACATGATTTCCATCAAGATGCCTAAGGATGAGATGATAAGACCTTTTCTCCACTCTGAACTGATCAAAGTGTAATCTGCATCCATTATCTCCCCACAACAGATGTTGTCCAGCTAACTATGCATAAGGAAAGCCCAAGCATTATAATTCTGACTGTTCAGAAACTATCTTGGTGGAGCTAACATCAGGGATAAAGGACATCTTCTTGGAAAACTTGAGGTCTTTGAGGTTCTCAGAGTGAGGTACAAGGGTCTAGATGGCTTGGAAGAAATGATGATGTTGGTACTGATATGTTTTATAATTATGGCCAGCAATTAGCTTAGGCAAATGAGCAGTATTTAAAGCAAAAGAAATACTGGACACCTTGTGTCAATAATGTCTAATGGCTCTCAAAATGGGGCAATACATTGGATGATATTGGTGATCAATTTGATTGGATGATGAATGGATGATGAAAAACAGCAGGGAGAAGAGCTCCTTAAGTAAAAAAGATTGGCCTCTTGTGAGCCCATGATACAACAAGCCAGAAGGAAAATTTCCGCTCCAAGGGAGCTCTAAAGGCTCTACAGGCCTTTTTACTTGGTTTGGGCTACATCAGCCCGCATGGCATCAGTCCCTGTTCCCTTACAACCAGCCTATTCCTGTCATTTCTGGTGTTTCCACCTTAATGGGGCTGAACCAGCCCCTTAGCTTTTCAAATCCCTGGCCAGTTGTCTATTACAACCAGCCTGTTACCTCACATGCTGGATGGTTGCCTCATGCAACCAGCCCCTGGCCATAAAAATGTCCAGGAGGGACCCAGGAAACACCTGGGTCCGGTCTCAGACAGACATGGGGGGGTGTAACTGGCGGACATGCTGCCCCCCCTCTTTCTGTCAAATCCGTGGAGTGGTGTTCAAATCCCCCTACCAGGGGCCCTAGAGGTCAATGCCCCCAGGGCGTTGTCATGGTAGGTGGGCTGGGGGGTGGTCAGATCCCCTCCAGCCTGTTGCTTCTCCCCCTTGGTAAAGGGGGGTGGAGGAGAGCCCCCCTTTGATGGTTGGGGGGTGGTCAATTCCCCCCCACCACCAATTGCCTTGATGCAACCGGCCTAGCCACCACACTTGGTGGGGGGGTGATCAGGTACCCTCCACTATGACCAGTTGCCCCTTGCAACCAGTCACTGGCTGGTTCAATCCAGCCATCCCTCCCCCTCCTCCTTGCAATGGCTAGCAAGGGGAGGGGGAGGAGCCAGGGCCATTGGCACCAGCCCTGCGGCCGCCACCCAGCGCGGCAGCCGCGACTGGGACAGGGGGACTCCATTTTGAGTCCCTCTGCCCCCTACGATGGCCCCGCGCGGGCTGTTGGGCCCCATGAACGGGTTGTTAGCAAAAAAAGTGGCCCCAGGTGGGCTGCAACACAGGCGGCAGCCCCAAATGGGCTGGGCCACCAGCGGAGGCCCCAATGGGCCGCCCCCAAGGCCAATAAGTAAGTTTTACATACTTTGGCGGGCCAGCCCGTCTGGCCAAGTATGTCCAAAATAAACCTTGGGCCCAATTATGCCCATATGAGCCCATCCACCTGTTTTTGACCATATACCCCACCGGGACCATTAGGGCCTGTGTACCAATAGGCCTTTTTCACAAGTTTTGAGGCCAGTTTCCCCAAATTGGTGACATCCACACAGGCATGTGTGGTCCCTGTGTGTGCCCAATGGGCCACAGAGGCCCAAATGTGAATCCCATTTGGATTGCACTCATACTTAGCACACGCGTAAGTGCATACATATTTTAACATATCTCCTCCTTGCCTCCAGGCATAAGTGCTGTGTGACAGCCAGTCCACCCATTCCCCTTTATTAAACCCCTTTTGAAACAATCAATTAGGACCTCATTGTCCTAAGGTCTTTACGGTGTTCAAAAGAGCCCCTTGCAGAGAGGTTTTTCCATAAATATCCCAATTTTTCATAGACTGTGGCACCTCTTTAAAAATATATTTAAACCATTTTAACTAAACAAAAAACTCCAAAATTTGAGCTTGCCCATTATTTCTGAGAATTTTGTATATTTTCATGGAATTATTATTGTTCCAACACCAATATCACATTCTGTAGCTAATGGATTGCAAAGTTCCTGGTATCTGTAAGCTGACAGTACCTGACAATTTTTCTCAACCAGTGCCTTGTCTGGTTTTAAAAGAAAGATTTGAACAGTTTTATGCTTCTGAATGCCTTGCCTTTGTGTTTCAAGAGGGTTACCCAAATGTAACTTGTGGCTTTGTCTCCCAGACGGCCCTATCTCCCTCCTACAATAAGCATCTTGTCTAACCTCTGGCACAACCTTCTTGAAAAAGCCAGCATGAAGGGAATTGGAAAGGCGCTTGGGAAGAATCTTGAAAGATTCAATTTGTGCTCAAAATGCATGAAAGGAAAAATAACTTGGCTGAAATTCCTTACTCATTCCAACAAAGCATCTGTACCATTAGAGGTTATCCACACTACAAATTGGGGGACAATTACCCCTCTACAAATAATGGAGTCAGATACTTCCTCAATCTGGTAGACCAAGCCACCATTTAAATTCTGGTAACCCTCTCGAAGCACAAGGGTGAGGAATTCAGTGGCATAAAACTGTTCAAATCCTTCTTCAAAAACCAGACTGGGAAACCAGTTGAGAAGAATTTTCAGCAACGGAGG